>MU191633.1:4503-34414 GCA_016904865.1 Pissodes strobi
CCACTCAGTAGTACGCACCAGGGAAGCGCCCAAAATCCTCTTTGACAATATGAAATTGGATGTATGGATTGTAACCAAAAATATGTTGGGCAAACTAGAAGATCTATACAGACGAGATTCAAAGAACATATAGCTCATTTAAAGTATGGTAGAACAGAAAAATCAAGTGTTGCCGAGCATGCTTTTGATAATAATCATAGAATAACACTTAAAAATTTAAAATTAATTCATAATATAACTGATAGGAGATTATTAGACGCATATGAAAGTATGGAAATTATTAAATGTAAGAATAGTTTAAATAGAGATAGAGGGCCTATTCCGTATAGTCCATTGTATTGGTTGATCAAGCGTGACTAGCGGGATCCCAGGATTGGTTCTTTTTAGTTCCGCTTGATTAAGCAAACAGTAGTATAAAAGGGAGTTAGGTAGATTTTAATTTTAGTTTTAATCATCTCCTGATGATGCTAACATGGTTAGCGAAACGCGCGTCGAGTGCAAATATTCTGTTTCGGTATTGTGGATAAAACTCTGTTTTAGTGCATGTTGCCGAAGGTTCCAAACCCCAACGTAGTCTTTGAAGATGTCAACAAATTGCTGTATTTACACTTTTCAGGCGTTCATGCGTCGAAAATTGGATATTTTTTTATGTTAGGTACGCAATAAAAGTAAATTATGTAATCTTAACTTAATATTTGCTAGTTTTCACCCCCCCCCCCCCAAGTTCGGCTTCCACATTCCACAATTCCACGAGCTAAAACATCAAAACTTGCTTCATAACACATTACTAAATTAAAACCGCTCTTTGCTCGTTGATCATTCGACGGATCGACGCAACAGCCAGGCTTGTTCCTTCGTAGTTCATGTTCATATTTGAATTCGTACGTATCAGGTTCAGGTTATTTTTCATTCGCATACTTGTGGAATGAAAACCGAATTATACAGGTTATTTTAATAACCGGATAAAAGGTTATTTTTCATTCGAATAAGCCCATCACTATAATATGTATTGCAGCTTCAAGCAGCTCCATTCGCTTCTGTGCTCTTTCCTCAAATCGAGCCTTGGTATTTTGTTTAGTTACTCTGAGCTGAGATTTATTCTCATTTGTTTGAAAAGGTGTAGAACTCCGACTTCCGGAGATTAAACTTTCCTGGTCCTTATCCAGGCTTTTATTCGACTTTACTGTACCTGAAGTTCGACGGGATGTCGATGTGGTTGAATGTAAATCAGGATAAGATTCATCAGCTGGATCAATGTCTGCATAGTCCGTTTCATGGCGGCTATAAACTGGAGTTTACTTCTTGTTCTTCGACCAAGGTATTTGTTGATTCCCGTTCATGCTTAATCATATCAAGAAAGAAAAAGCCCACTTTATTGTTTTTCCAGATGTTACATGTCAATTTAGTATGAAAACATGTAACAGATAGAGGTCAAATAAAGTCAGTTATTTCACCTTTAATCCTACATCTATTATGCTAGTCCATCAAGCTACATATAATACTACTTATTAGTTTAGATACATGCATGGTTGTCGTATGACCATAGCCTTTTATCGGGCTGTTCGGTTCCAGGGCAAATTGAGAGTTCTGTAGTCGTATACGTAACTTGATATTCTCTGGCTGTTTGATGGGATCGATCGGGCTTTATGAGCATTTTCACTGGTTTGGCATATAATCAATCAATAAATCGTACTGTATTCTGGCCATCGTTCGAGGGCAACCTTCAAAGTTATAGGCATCTATAGCAGTGCTTTTCAAAACATTCAATAATTCTCTTGTCTTTCGAATAATCACCTTCTCGATTATAATATACATTTGTGTCAATATTTAATAGGAAAAGTTAAAAATTCAGTCAATATTTATTTCTGATATGACAGCTTTCAGATGAGATGAGACAGCTGACTTGATAATAATTGTTCGTTGCCGATTGAGAGGTACTCTGGAATGTTGCGAAGTGTACCTGTTTCTCTAGCGATCCTCGTGCGATTTTGATGTGTTTGCGGACCAAGCCAACAAGTATTAACATAATTTATTGATATCCTACCATATGATGTTAAGCGACTAAACTGAGCTTTCGCTTGATGTACTCAGGCAAGATGATTTAGTGGTTGCGTTGTGTTCCCTAAATTTGGCAACGCCGCCTGGGTTGCTTCGCAGCTGGTTCCAACAGAGACGCGGGCTCCTGGCTAATGGTACGTTTATGCCTAAATTACTATGCCGCGTAATTCATGCGTTCAGGGTTTGTGATGTCGGGAGTTTAATTGGTCATTGCGGCTTATGGTTTTGTTTGGGTTGGTTGCGCCCCCGGAGCGAATGAAGAATTGACAAAACTGGGCTGCTGCCAAGAGCAGGCTGAAAATTTGGAGTACGTAGACGTGAGTGGAGGGACATGCGAAAGCCCGAAATCCAAAGTAGAATTGGTATCTCATCTCTAGACACGAGTGTAAAGAACAGGTTGACCAATTGACCATGCATGTTTTTTTAACTTACACGGAAAATAAAAAAATATGATGCATATAAGGTAAAATAGCACAAAACGTTTTAATTATAGTTTTTAAATCTCAAAGTGCGCATGCGGGATTTTCCAAGGCCAAATATCCCGGTGGCTGTAGACGCTTGCATAAAGTTCTCTCGAAAACGGATTAAAAACATCGCTTTGACGCACTTAAAAAACTCGCATCTTTGAACCACAAAACACAAAAATAAGTCTTTACACTACAGCAAGACGACAGTTGGGGGTCCTTGGGCCCCAAAAACAAAAAGTAAACAAAAACCTTGCTGTTTACAAAGAAAATTAAGAAATTGGGTAAAATCTGCTTAAGAAATAGTTAATTTATGTACTAAGCACTAATAAATAGCAACTTGGTGATTCGAGGCAATTTCTGGTGAATTTTATGGCATATTTCGAGTTAAAATTTTACCTTAAAAATATCGATGCATATAGCTTTCGTGGTATGTAAGTATATTCATTTACCTAAAATCTCATTTAAAACGATTTGGAGATGGGAAAATCGACCAGGATCGGAGAATTTGGATATTTCCAAGCGATAAGCAGCGATTTCTGCCGATTTTATAAAAGATTTCGAGGTGAAATTTTACTTTAAACATCGAAGTTGTGACAAGTAACTTCAAAATACAGAACACATAAAAATACCTGAATTTCATAATAATTATTATTGTTGAAGCTTTTACCTCTATCGTGTGGTCATAAGCACACATCCTTTTTCCGATAGGCTATACCATCCAAATTATACAAAAACAGATATTTAGAGATAAATGATAATAGATATTTTTATTTAAGGTCTCAATACTGGCAGTGGCATTGTGCTGCCAAATATCCCTCAATTCCTCGGAGAAACTGATACAGTTTTGTTATAAACTACAAGAAGGTCTTTGCGTGTTCTCAGAGCGAAGACAGGAACTTCAAGACCTAATAGACTATTTGACTTTTTGTAAAATAAAGTATAGCGTTTGCAATATCTATACGATAAGCAAACCATTTATCATATACCATCTCAGTACCACATTGAACTATTATATACTGCTATACCAGATTTGCTTTCCGTGAAATTTAATATTTAGAAAAATATGGAAGCTATTTGAAGCTAAGTGTAAGTGTATTTCTTTTAAATTATTATAAGAAGAAGCTAAATTTTCTTCTTAGGCGATGAAAGCTGGTTTTGATACATATTATTATTCATAAGGCGAATTAAATTAAAATTAATAACAAACTTTATGTCTCGAGGACACATCTGCCTTCAAAAATTAAAATTATCTAAATGTAAGACATATTTATTTTAATAATACACGTAAGCTAAGGTTTCCATAAAATAATACTAGCCATGTAGAAATACCAACTTTTATCTGGCGAACAAGGTTCCTATTGAATTGAAAGGCTGGTTCAAATTAGTCAGTCAAATTTACCACTGTTTTAATAAATACGGTGCCTCTAGCGTTCAAAGAATAAACATATCCCTTATAGTGTGGCGTTATTCATCGGTCTCTTTTTAAAGGGGACAAGGGGGAGTGAGTGTTGATAAATCTGAAATTAATACTTAGGAATATGGTTAACTTTGAAAGTATGCAGAGCGACTGAAATCATTATCATTAGAGGGATCATTTTGAGCCACCTTCCCTAAACTAAAGATTTTTTTGGATGCTGATTATGGTTTTAATATCCAATGGAGATTTTCTATCGATCAGCAGATATCTATGGTTATGTCTATTTACCCTCTCATTTAGGCAAAACCTCGTCTCATGAAAAGAAAATATAATTAGGAAACATGGATTTTAGTTTTATCTTTTCCATTATTGTATCGCAAAACTATATACGGCGCCGGCCGGCGGTGTGTATCGTTCTCAGAAAGCCCTTGCCTCGGCCCTTGCACAAGATGCACTTTATATGGTCTGTATCTATTTTGATGAAATAGTAATATTTTGCTCACATATTTCTGACCTATATCCACGTCTAACCCAGTCTGAGTAGTATCATGATTTTCTTCAAATGAAAATAAACAATCTAAAAATTCGTCGTCGCTAATTTTTTTTTATGTCAGTGGCACACACACTAAAGGGAGACCCTATGGCGCTCGACGAGCGGTGTGTGTGCGAAGATGTTGGTTGACACGGCTCTTGAATATTTGTAAGTTGTAAGTAGTGGGAAACAAATGTCCTGGGAGTGAGTTCCACAGTGATGCAGTGCGCCAGACAAAGGAGTTCTTGTAAAGCGATGTTCTAGGTGTTTCCAGTTGTACGACGAACTGGTGCGCTCTTGCCGTCTGTCGTGACTGTCTGACAGGAGCTGCCAGGGGCGGGATAAGGCGGGCCAAATCCTGGGAACATCTGCCGTGAAAGTATCTGTAAAACAGAGCTATCTCGGCTACATGTCTGCGGTGTTCCAGACTATCTAGATTCCGGGTCAACTCCGGGTCGCCGACGAGACGCACAGCTCTCTTCTGAATGGAATCCAGCAGCTTTAGGGTGTGCTTTGGTGCGGCACCCCAGATATGTGAGCAATATTCTAAGCACGGTCTTATTTGCGCTTTGTAGAGCAAGAGCAACTGCTGCGGTGTATAGAGTTTTTTGTTGCGAAATAGCGCACCAAGCTTCTGGGAGGCTGATTTTGCGATGTTAGCAACGTGGTCATGCCAGGACAAATTGCTGTTGACCGAAATACCCAGCAGTCCGATTGACGAGGATGAAGGAATGGTCGATCCTGCCATAATGATGTCAGGGCCCGCTGTATTGGCCCTCTTGGTAAACGTGGCTGCTTGGGTCTTTGCTGCATTGAACTGGACCAAATTTCGGTCGCCCCCAGTTTGAACTTTCTCCAGGTCTTGATTAAGTGCTGTAATCTGCTCCTGTCTGCGGTGATGAGTCTCAGTCGCTGGTAAGAGTTTTTCTGATCTAAAGTGGGAGATAAGGGTACTGTCATCTGCAAAACTGTAAACAGGATTATTTGTTTCGGTCAGCAGGTCATTAATATAGATTAGGAACAGAGTTGGTGAAAGTATTGCGACCTGAGGCATGCCCGCGTTGATGGTGAATGTGTCCGAGATGTGTCCATCGACTGCAACGTGCAGAGATCGGCTCTTAAGGACACTGGCAATCCAGCTGCAGAGAGAGGCTGGCAAAGGACGGTAGTTAGTTGAGCAGTCCGTCATGCCAAACTCTGTCGAATGCCTTTGAAATATCCAACACAATCGCTCGAGACTCTCCGTAGTTCTCAATTGCCCTACTCCATATATGAGTGACATAGGCCAATATATCTCCTGTCGATCTCTCTTTGCGAAAGCCGTATTGGTTATCGCTGATTATTTTGTTGTTCTCGAGGAACTTGAGTAGTTGCTGATTGACTACACGTTCCATGACTTTGGAGATTATTGGGGGCAAGGCAATTGGACGATAGTTTGAGGGCGTGGTTTTTTTGCCTTTTTTTGGAACAGGTTGCACTCGAGCGACTTTCCAAGAAGATGGGTAAATCCCTTTTCCGTAAGACAGGGAAAAAGCCTGGAAAAAACGGGTGTTAGTTCGTTGGCGCAGTTCTTTAACACGATGGCAGGTATTCCGTCCGGTCCTGATGCCTTTTGCGTATCTAGATTTTTAAGGATTTTACGAATATCACGGTGATGAAATTTGACTTCTGCCATGGTAGTGTTGATGTTCGATATGGTGGGTAGAGTCTTGCCTTGGGGGACGTCTAAGGTAGAGTGCGAAGAAAACATTTTGGCGAGCATGTTTGCTTTTTCCTTGGCTGTAGTCGCCGTGATGCCACGTTCGTCTGTCAAAGGTGGGAGAGACGTTTCTGTAAAGTTGTTACTTACTGCCTTTGCTACCGACCAGAAATTCCTGGAGCCACTGGGGCATTGCAAAAGTTTATTACTGGATCCTTTGATTGTGTTTGTCCTTAGTTTCGTCGATAACACGCTTGCATTCGTTTCTCGCTTCGACAAAATAATGCGATTTTCAGCGGTCTGATTTTGCTGCCAGTACTTGTAGGCTTGCTGTTTCCTACCCACAGCTCTTTCGCATCTTCTGTCGAACCAGGGCTTTCCTTTTGATGGTAACTTGATGGAATTTGGGATGTATGCTTCCATTCCTGAGGAGATTACTTGCATGATCTCTTCGCAGCAGTCTGACGGGTCGTCAGTGGCAAAGCAGACGTCGAGCCAAGGAAAATCTAGGTAGAACTGCCTTAGATCGTCCCAGTTTGCAGAATTGTAATGCCAGATTTTGCGAGGCAATGGTGGATCCTTCTGTATGAGTGGCAATTCACAAACCGTTGTAATAAGTTTGTGGTCGGAAGTACCTAATGGCGGACCAACTGTAACTGTGTACTGGTCAGGATTGGTGGTTAGAAAAAGACCCAGGAGGGCGGCGAATTTGCCCCTCTCTGAGATTCGAGTTGGTTCGTCTATAATTTGAGTAAGCCCGCAGCTGATGGCGAATGCTTCAGCCTCTCTACCTTCGTTGTCGGTCTTGTTGTGGTGTTTGAGCCAGTTGGTGTTGTGGGCATTGAAGTCTCCCAGAACGATTATTTCTGAACTGGGGTGATCAACCTGTATCGAGTCAAAAGTGGTAGCTAGTGTTGAAAAAAAGCTTGGGTAGGCTCTATCGCTCGGAGGGCGATAGAGAGAACATATAAACTTGGTTAATCCCTTGGCGGTGAACTTGAGCCACATGACGTGAAGGTTGTTCGGTTCGAGTGTTTCTTCGCGGTGACATGAAAGGTCGCTTCGGACAAAAAGGCATATTCCGAACTTATGTCTAAATCGGGTATGCAAGTCGTAACCAGGATAGGGGTAGTTCACTGTTGTTGTTGTAGAACATACTTGTGTTTCTGTAAGGGCTAGTATGTGTGGTCTATTTGCTTGTAGATGTTGGTGTACCGAATTTATGTTTGTATTTAGGCCTCTTATGTTGCAGAAATCAATTCTAAATTGGTTCGGTATCTTTGCTATCTGTGAAATGCGGAATGAAGGGCTCCCAGGGCCACCCAGCGCCCGGAGATCCAAATGGCCGGGGAGTTTACCTCCGGAATATTTTGATCCTGGCAGCATCATGTCCATATTATTATATTCCTACTGTGGAACCCGGAACCACCAGCGCGGAAACGGAACGTGATTTGGGAAAACCACTTTGCGCCTCCCAGTTCTGGTGGGGTGGTCTTTCACCGGACGATGCAAGTAGGCGTATGCATCTACCACCTAAGGCCGCTTCCACTGGATGCATCGACCTCAGACTCTTTCCTTTGGTGGTCATTAGTCTGACAGGGGTAAAAATAGGGTTTGCTGGGTCACTCCCCAGTGATCAGCTCCAGACTTTGTACTTCGGTGTTCTCCAGCCTGGAGGAGGACGATGGGATTTGATGGGCCACATCCCGTGGCAACTCGGAATGGCGGGGGCGTCAGTCCCCGTAATCAAACTGCTCTCACCAGTTTGACGTCCCTGCCAGCTAATACAATGCAGCTCCTCTTGTCACAAACTGTCATTGATCAGCTCCAGACTTTGTACTTCGGTGTTCTCCAGCCTGGGGGAGGACGATGGGATTTGATGGGCCAATAATAATAAAAATACTTAATAATAAGATGCTTGTAAGGTTACTTTGTGGATATAGGAATTAATATGGTACATAATTTACAGAAGCCAATTAATGAACATGAGATAAACGCATGTAACTTGCCGTCTTTATTTCTGAAGCCCGTAGATGCCAACGAATTAACAATACATATAAGTAACCTGAAAGACGACAGTGCCCCTGGTATTGACAAAATCAATGCCAAACTTATAAAGAAAACTCACGGTTATTTGACCAAACCTTTAGTACATATAATTAACTTGATTTTCAGTAGTGGTATAGTTCCTGATCAATTTAAAATCTCAGTTGTGACACCAATTTTCAAGTCTGGGGACAAATCAAATATAAGTAACTATCGCCCCATTAGTTTAATAAATAATTTTTCAAAAATTTTTGAAAAATGTGTTAAATACAGACTTCTTAATTCACACCATGTCCTTTCAAGAAAGCAGTATGGATTTCTGAGCGGTTCTGGGACATCGGATGCACTCTACGAACTTACTAAACAGATGACAGACAACTTAGATAAAAGCGAAAAATGTATCGCAGTATTTCTTGACTTAGCAAAGGCATTCGACACGGTGCCTCATGACCGACTCCTGAATGTACTGTTTGGGTATGGTATTAGAGGCACTGTGTTGAGTGTCTTTGAGAGCTACCTAAATGAAAGGAAACAATATCTGAGAATTGGTGATACAATTAGTGATCCTCTTAATGTAAAAATAGGAGTACCCCAGGGAACCGTTTTGGGACCAATACTTTTTATCACATACATAAACTCTTTGACAGACCTACTAACTGAAAATGGATCATTGATTTCATATGCAGACGATACAGCAGCAATATTCTCAGCTAAAACATGGCACAATGTAAAGGAAAAAACAATAAATGGGCTGTCGAAAATTAAAGACTGGCTAGACAGTTTTAAGTTGACACTTAATGTACAAAAAACTAATTACATCGCATTTTCCCCTACTGAAGCTGATCGTCCTCATTTTGATTTTATACAAGTTGAAAATTTTAACAATGTTGTTAAGGAGACTTCACATACTAAGTATCTTGGCGTTATTGTTGACAAGCATTTGAAATGGGATCATCATGTATCTTACAAAAAATTTAAGAAAATTAATCCACAAATTTTATATACTGAGAGAAATTTTAAACAAACAACTTATAATTTCTGTTTATAAAGCCATTGTCGAGTCATTAATTCGTTATGGTATAGTTGTGTGGGGTGGTCTTTATCAGAACTCTCTAAAACAGTTGAACATTGTTCAGAACTATATACTCAAGGTTATAAACAAGAAAGGTAGGCGATTTTCAACTGAGCAACTGTATACTCGTGAAATATTAAATGTTAGAACATTGTACATCGTGGAGATTTGTTCTTTTATTTTTAAGAGTGAAAATTTAAAAAAATATGTTAATCATATATATGAAACGCGAAACAGAGCCAATAGGCACATTCAAATTCCAAAAAGTAACAAAAATATAAATCTTAGGTTTGTCAACTATTTAGCACCCAAGATCTATAACATTATTCCTTTGGAAATAAAGGCCGTGGGAAAAATTAAGCTATTTAGGAAAAAGTGTAAAACATATATTGTGGAAAACTTAGAATTATTTAATGATTTGTTTTAGTATGGGTGTGTTTATTTTTGTTTATTTTTCTTTTTGTTTTTTTTCTTTGGTTTCTTTTTGTAGTCTATTATGTTGTACCTATATTGCGCTAGTTATATTAATTTCTGGTTCATTGATACAATCCGGAATTTAGTTATAGCTTTTTATTTGTTTTCATTCGCACATACAGATGTTAGGTCATCTAGGTGCCTATTTAAGCAAATTTATCTATATGTATTGTGGTCCATTTGTCATTTTCATTGTAAATTATGTCTATGAAATAAATAAATAGTAAATAGTAAATAAATAAATTTATTGTCAACAACTTTCACAATTTGTAGACAAAGCTAGAGCTAGAGTACAAAACATACAAAACATATAAAAACACAAAGAGAAACATACAATGAAAAGAAAAAGAAAAACCTAACTCTACAAAACTTTATACAATTGTGCAAATTCCACGTGGTCAAAATATTATATCAAATATTAAATATGAAAATATTTATCCATTTAAACATCAAATACTAAACACGAAACACCAAACATTAAACCAGTGTAAGATGCTCAAAATTAAGTATTAATAAAAAGGTCGTTTACTGCGTATAAGGCTCTCTCCAGTAAGTATGATCTCAAAGCTCTGCGAAATACGGGAAAAGATGTTACTTCATTTCAAATGGCAGATAATTGTGCATTTTTTTCATTGTATAGTATAGAGCTTTTAACTAACTCTGAGCGTGGAATTGGCAGATAAAGATCATGCTCCGTATTTCTAAGTGGATAGTTGTGAGATGGCCTTTCTGGGATAGCAGATACGTGCTCGCGGATTAAGCAAACGGATTCAAATATGAATAAGTAAGGAATTGTTAATATTTTAAATCTTTTAAAGAAATCCTGACAGTAAGCTCTACTGTTTAGTCTCAGTAAGTATCGAATAGCTCTCTTTTGTAGTTTGAAAATACGCTTAAATTGAGTCGCACAACACGTACCCAAGAATGGAAGGGCGTATCAGAGGTGCGACTTAAAAAGGGCATAATAGACTGTTCTAGCAGTTGACAAGTTAAGCTCCCTGGAAACAGGCAGAACTTAATTTTTTTGATAAGGCGTCGATGTGCAAGTACCACTTTAAATGGTTAATCACAACAAGCCCCAAAAATTTTACAGATTCAACGACGTCAATAATAGTAGTGTTATTAAGTTCAGGTTGGAGTATACATAATTAAAGAAGGAAAACATAGCATTATTTGTGCATTTGTTACTTAAAAATCAAAATTGGTGGGTAGTACCTAAGTATTTTATATTTTGAGAGAAAAGATAGAAGCCTTTTTTAACCCATCCGTCAATCATCTTTGAAAATGTGGGAAGCAGTGCAATTGGGCGAGAGTTCGAAGCTTGATCTTGATTTCCTCCTTTATGCAATGGAATAATTATTGCCGTCTTAAGATAGTTTGGAAAAACCCCATTTTGCAATGACTTGTTAATTAAAGTAGTAAGATGGTTTAATGTGCATTCCGGCAGGTTTGAGATAATTTTCAGAGTAAGCCCATCAGTCCCAGATGAGGATTTGTTTTTAATGTCTTTAATTGTACTGCGAAGCTCAGCAAATGCTACAGGCGTAAAGAAGAAACTGTGTAAATTCACATTAGCATTACAGAAGTATGAAAGTGGATCATGAGAAGGGGTTATGGTGTTAAGTCATTCACAATAGACCATGATTCTTTAGGAAGGTTATCGGATTTAGCCAGCCTCTCATTATAATAAAAATGTCCTTTGGAAGCTTTTATAGTCTTATGATAGACTTTTCGGTAAAGTTTCACGTCTTCATGAAAGAAGACGCTGTCCGAATATTTTTTTAGGTTAGAAAATGAACGCATATTCTTTGCAGATGTGCGTAAGCCCTTAGTTGACCAGGGTTTATGTTGTTTAAGTTTGATAGGCCTAAGAGGAAAGGATTTGAACACCAGAGTAGATAAAGTTTTTATAAGTCTTGAAAATTCGGTATCGACATCATCAGAGGGGACAACCAAGTCAGTTGTTAGACATAGGTGCTTGAAATTTAAAAAATGTTTGTCCGAAAAAAATGCGGCATAATTTTCGTGAAGGAATTTTGCATTTGGATTTTACCGAAAATTCTTTTAATACTGCCTCATAATCAGAGAAAAACACAGTTAAAGACCCCACACCGAGTTAAAGACAGCACAATCAACGAATTCTGGATCAAAAGATGACACGACATAGTCTATAGCACTAGAACTAGTTTTAGTTACTCTAGTTGGTGAGTTTATGCATGATTATACCAAAAAAGTCGAAAATGGACCGAAGAGATTCTTGAGCAGCACACGCACTGGAAAAGTTAACATTAAGGTCGCCACACAAAATTAATTTGCTTTTTAAAGGCAGGGATTCAAGCAAGCTCATTAATCTTTGACTGAATATATGCATGCCAGCGTCAGGTGTTCTGTAAATACAAACAAGATAGAGGTCATAAGCATGATGATAGACGATCATCAACATTTAACCAATGTTGAGTTATGGCAATGATTTCTGGAAAATTAAGCTCTTCTTAAAAGAAATAATTCATCTGTTTTGTGTCTTAAGGACTGAATATTAATAAGAAAAACACTAAGCTAGCCATGATCCAATTTTTCGCGTCAATCTACCTAAAAATTCCCCCCTCTATTCGGAGAGCCAGTAGAAAAATAATTGCTATGTCTTTCCCTAACATTGCAAATGTGTTGAAGTCGCTCCGATGAAAAGAAAGACCTGAAGGCAGAGAGATCCGTTTCAACCTCAGCCGAACCAATACCGTAGGAGTCGTGGGAAACATAATAGAACTTACGCAAGGAGTCCGTGTCACTAATTTAATGCTAGTGTTGGTGTGCCCTTCAAAACACACACTGGAGGGTTGGTCCGAATCTCGCGACAGCCGCACTATAGGAGTCCTCGAGTCCATATCCAGCCCACCATCTCTCTTCGCACTTTTTTTCACAACAACTCCAAATTCTCCAGCGCAAGAGACTGCAAGCAGTCAAAGTTTCCCTGTCAGAGCCAACCCCAACAGACCTCCCCCCCCCCCCCCCCCCAGTTAACGTACGCATACTGTGTCCGTGTAAGGCGTCTGGTGCGATTGTAAATTGAGTGTATGCATCGATAACCCGATAAGCGAGTTAAAAATTCTGGTGACAGAATTATTACTGATATAGAATTGTTTTGATGAATTAACGTGTTCGATTTAACCAACGATAGTTATTAAGCGTTAATATTACCGGTCTCGTAGGACGTTTAAGTATACTTACTAGTTAGTATGATTTTATGACAGCGATTTCCTGTCGAAGGAACAATCGTAAATAATGGATACTTTAGATAGGGCCCCAAATTGATGGTTCATCCTATCTTGCTATAACGAATACTTAAAAGGGAAAAGCCTTTCTAGAAATTAAGAAACCTTTGCATTGTCGATTTGGTCGTATTTCAGACACTTAGGGACCATTATATGTGGTACTTTATATACAAAAAGCAAATACAGTAAAAAAATATTTATTCATCTAGCTTGATTGTTAATGACATCATTTATAGCATTAAGCAAAGGATAAGTTCCATTTCCACAAGAATCATTAAAATCATCGTAGTCCAAGTCCCAGATCATAACTCCGCCTAGTCCCTGACTTAAGACATATTTAGTTTTCAATTTTATGGATTCAGTATTGTCATATCCAAACCAGGTGGTGTCCAGATAAGCATGGGGAACCTGCTGTTCTTCATTCCAGACATATGTGTAGTTTTTGTAGTAATAACAGATCTAAAAAATTGGATAGATATAAATAGGTGGCAGTTTTTAAGTAATCTTCCAAATAAAATTAGGCAACAATCATTTTTCCGACTATGTTGCTGCTATAAGCATTGAAATTATAATGATACTTAAGGAGTGAATTACACATACCAATTTTCATCTTAACTGTGATGCAAATTTATCTAATAATTAATCCTTTTTGTAGCAAAACGTATTTAGTTTAAATTTGGGCCAACTATATTTAATTAATTATTAAGAGGGCAATAATAAAAAGACTTTTCTTAAAGGTGGATAGGTATTCTTAAATTTTAAGACCGCAAGTCTTCAACATTGGTGAATATATTTTTAGAACTTTTTTGCATTTAAAAAATAGTCTTGTATTTTTGCTATGCGGCTCCAAGTATTTTTTTAAATACCTGTTAATTCGCCCTGGAATTTCGACTACAAAAATCGATTATTAAATAATTTTGCTCATTACCTTATGATTGCATTTATTTACCTCTTGATATGATAAAAATCCGGCTTCGTTTGTCAATGGTCCAGCTGGCCCAGATCCGTTCGTAGGTGCGTATAAATCATTGTCATCTGCGTCTTCCAATGTGTAAGTTCTGCCATAAAATGGCAATCCTACAATCAGTTTCGAGGCATTGGCTCCCAAGCCTAACCATTGCTGTACTCCTCCGCTCTTAAATCATAAAGAACATAATTGTTAGGATGATGATAAAATTATTGATATAACGTCTCAACAAAAATGGAATAGCCGCTATCGCAAATGGGCTAATGCCCATACATACTATCTTATTCTGCATCATTAACTTAAGTAACTGATACAAATTTGACGCATGAGTCCGCCAACCATCACCAGGAAAGAACCACGATTATTTTGTAGCGCTCGCTAAATACGCACATCAAAACTGCCGCGGTTGAGCGTTTCTTCTTATCGTATAGTAAATGTTTGGTGGTAGGGCGTTTGGAGACCGTTTGAAGATAATATGGAAGACAAAGAGAATGTTGAGCTGAGTTTGTATTTTATAGTTTAAAGTTTAAAAACAAATACTTATTCTGACCATATATGAGTGCCTAAAGGAAGAAAATACACCAAATTCAGAGGAAAAACTTTGCGAGTAGAATTAGCGAACTGACGAACTTATCATTGTCGACAATATATATTAAGAACGGGAATGTAAAATATCATAGTGCAAAATGAAAACGAATTATGCAATAATTTAATCAAATCGATAACGGAGGCAGAGGTCTAATTAAAATAAGGTACCCGAAATGTCACAAGAAAAACTTAAAGACTACTCTCATTATAATTATAATTGCTTGGCAACATTGCGAGGTATTTTGATGACAAAATTTTATCAAGCACACGTGAAACTGGGGGTTCAGAGAATGGAATTTAAGTCAATTAGGGTTGGCAAAAGTTCGAGAGATGGCAAGTTTCACGATAGACTTCGCCCATTAAAGGTATTTTTGGGAGATGCTAAACTAGTGAATAATTGCCTGAAAAATAAGTGGAAGCTAAAGGACTCTCCTATAGGGATTAACTCCGATCAAACTAAGGTGCAGCGTGACAGGTACACTATGGTTAGGAAAGAAATGGATCAAAGAATTGCTCATGGTGAAAGAAATCTTGTCATTAGATATAAGCTAGGTGAACCATACATCTGTACACCAAGGTCGAAGGTGAATTCAAAAAACGAGTAAGTCATGTTCAGTGTTATTTTCACAATTTGGGGGGCATGCGCACAAAAATAAGCATCATTTCTAGTGCAATTAACAATTGAATCGGTGAGATTAAAAACAGTATAAGTCCAAAATTTGGCGTTTTGAGTTGGGATAGCCAATCGTTTTAAAATTCCCTCCCGCATCGAATGAGTCTAGAAACCATATGCTATACATGACGTGCTGCAATGTGAAAGCAAAGCCGTGACAGCGATGAGCAGAAAAACAGTACAAGTCCGCGACTTGTACTGTTTTTAATCCCAACGACCGGCATGGCGCGGGTCCGGTCAAATTATTTTTTGTCAGATGCAGACGTCGCATTGTCCACTTGGCAATACATCGGTGGCCTAGCTTCCTCAAGTTTCAAACTTCTAAAGCCAAATAAGACAAGTCCTCTTCTTCCAGTAGAACAGGCCTATCATGAACCGGTACCAATAAACATAAAAAAAGTTAATGACATAAAAAAAGTCATGCAATACATTACTGGAGATGACCTAGAGTTCTACTACCATATAACATCGTGGAAGACAACCAGCCAAGAAGCTGAAAACGACAGATTATAAAGAAAGTTGAAAGTCAGTTGTGCTTTTCTTATGTTTTTCATATCTTAGAATGTTCATGCTCCTCTAGTTCTATGTTCTTGCTAGCCACGAATGTTTATTTTTCTTTAGTTTAGTAAATAAAGTGTTGTGTTAACTTGAAAAATGTTTAAAGTATAAAATTTCACATATTTTTAGCCCAATCTTTATAGTTGAGTGGAATAACAGTACAAGTCCATGACTTATTTTTTGTATTAAGCAAAAACTAACGTTTTTCTTCACAGTTTTTTTATGTGAAATGATGGGTAACAGTAAGGCCTATAATCGCTCTGTGCATGCCAAGACTGTATCTAAATTCCTTTAGGCGTAAATCACTTTTTTCTACAGCCGCGCGCAAAATAACTAATTGCTAAATTCAAATGAAATCGCAAAATCGACGAATGCCGTGGATCCTTATTTTGCGCTCTAGCGCGAACATGGAAAAGAAAAATCTCACTTTTTCCGTCGAGTATGCTATGAATGGTCATGGAAACCGAAGATAAATATATGACAGTCGTGCGTTTGTTACAGTTTGTTGCTGGCACTCCTGTTCTAAATATGCCCGAAGCCCGAATATAATATGTCAAAACTGACAGTCATTTGCAAATTTCAGAATACGTACAGGGAAAAATGTGGATTTAATTTTAAAAAATGCGGCTGTAGAAAAAGTTCTGTGTGTTTTTCGAGCGCAAAGTAAGATTGCCGTTTTCGAAAGATTACTGCGCTCCGCTACGCGTCGCGCAGTAACATTCTTTCTCAAGCGGCAATCCATTACTTTGCGCTCTAAATACACAAATAACTATTTTTCAATTTACTCAAAATGACATTTTTGGACTTAAACTTTTTTTAATCTCACCGATTCAATTGTACTTATGATGTGCTAGTAGAGTCGTGGCTACATGGGGATATTATGGATAGTAAATTTTGTCTGACTGATTTTAACATTTTTAGAAGTAACCGTGACTTTGCCCGAACTGGGTTGGTAAGAGGGGGAGGTGTGCTTATTGCAATACGTAAATCTTTTAAAGCTACTCAAGCTATTTTGGAAGCCTCAGAGGTGAAACAATTGTTTGTCTTGGTAACGTTTAACTCCAAAAACATATATTTTTGGCTCGATCTATATTCCACCTAACTCGGACAGAGAGATTTATTCTATTCATTGTGCGCAGTTGCTGAATTTGCATGAGAGTTTTCCAAATTGTGAATTGGTTATAGTCGGAGATTTTAATCTGTCAGACGCAACTTGGTCCGTCTCCGACAGTAATACCATAGAATTGCAATGTGCCGTTAGATCTCCCGCTCTTATTGTTGCGAAAAATTATAACTTTCTAAGTTTATTGCAAGTAAACAATGTACCTTATGGGTTTGGAACATTTTTAGACTTAGTTTTTACTAGGGAGAACTCAGTTGTAGTTCGGAAAGCCTTGGATCCATTATCTAATGTTGTTGATAGACATTGTTACTGATATTTATTACTACGACTTTAAATCTTGTGATATTAATGCAATAAATGATGTTCTGGACAGTGCTGATTGGCATCTTGTCACCTAAAGTAATGATGATGTTAATATAGCATTTATTGCTTTTTATTACATTATTTATAGTGTAATTGAAGTCCTCCACATTTCCTGTGTGGTTTTCAGGAGAATTAAAGAGTCTTATAATTAAAAAGAAAGTAAGACATGCACAATTTAGAAGAACAGGCACTCTCGAATATTATACCATTTTTTCTGATCTTCGTGATCAGTGTAAAAGCTTGCGTGACCTGTGCTATAATCAGTATATTGAGAGGGTTGATGCTAACTTAATTTCGGATCCAGGTCAGATCTGGAAGCACTTAAATAGTATTAGACAGAGCAATGGCTACCCAAGATCTATGTTTTTGGGCGAAACAAGTGAAGACACCCTGTAGGGAATTGTAGATCTGTTTGCTAAGATTTTTTCTAAAATTTACACAGATGAAAATTACAATGTACCTTCTTATACTTTTCCGGACACTGTGGATCTTCCAAACGTGGGCCTGTCATTCTTGGACGTGTTCGATGGAATTAGTAATATGAAGGCTATTTGCTCATACAGGCCGGATGGTGTACCTTCCTTCTTGTTGAAGGCGTGCGTGTGTACTCTGAGTAAACCTCTGCTTCATTTAACTTTTTGATTCATTAGTATGCAATGTACTTGCTTCAGCTTGCAAACATCTTATTATACCTAAACAGCACGGGTTTACTGAGGGTAGATCCACGACCACTAATCTCTTGGTTTACGAGAATTACTTGCTGAACGCCTTGGAGAACCGACTTCAAGTTGACAGTATTTACACTGACTTTTCCAAGGCGTTCGACAAGGTTAGCCATAAATTGTTGGTGGCCAAGCTTGGAGCTGTGGGCTTTGGTCATGTCTTGGTTGACTGGTTTGCAAGCTTTCTGAATGGTCGTTCGCAGTATGTTCGTATTAACAACATTGTGTCGGTTGTAATAAGAGTAGCATCGGGGATGCCGCAGGGCTCTCACTGTGCACCTTTATTGTTTAATTTATTTATAAACGATATTGGTAGTGCGATTGTCAATTCGAAATTTTTATTATTCGCTGAAGATTTAAAGTTATTTGAAAGGGTTTCGGAACCATCGGACTGCATGTTAATACAAAGTGATCTGGATAGACTGAGCGGTTGGTGCCAAGACAATGGGCTTCAGTTGAACATTGATAAGTGTTTCTCTATATCTTTTTCACGGAAAACAGCGCTTATAAGAAGTATCTATATGTTGGGTGATCGAGTACTGATTGTTAAAAGTTTAATAAGAGATCTCGGCGTCATTCTGGACTCCAAGCTTAACTTTCAAGAGCACTACAATATGATAGTTAATAACGCTACACGTATGCTTGGTCTTGTGACGCGAAACAGCGCGGATTTGTCTATGAATGCTCTTAAATTGTTGTATTGCTCTCTCGTCCGATCTCTCTTGGAGTGTGCCTCTGTGGTATGGTCTCCATATCATCAGGTGCATATAGCCGCTCTGGAGGGTATTCAGAGCAGGGTTTTGCGTGTTGTTGCGTGGCGTTTTAAAATTGTTGTTCATACCGCTGCACATATCCCATATTATATTAATTACGGGCCTGTGTTAGATCGCCTTGCGATTCATACATTGGAGTCCAGGAGAGCGCAGTCTTTCATTTGCTTTCTCTATAAGTTGTTGGTGGGAAGTATTAATTGTGAGCGTTTGCTAGATTCAATTAACTTTTCGACCACTCGTCGAACTAGAAATCATGATCTTTTCTACATTCCTATTTGCTAAAGGATAAATATACGACTAAAAATACTAAATTAACTAAAATAATATCTTAGAATAAAAAACTACGTACCACACTAAGTATCTGTTGATCAGTCTCATCTTGGGAACAGCCAAACAATGGGGAATGATGAGCTGTATAGTTGACACAGGACGCGGATCGCAAGTCATATGTCATAAGGTTAATGTAGTCTACAACGCTAAAAAATATATCTGTAGTTAACAATGTACCAATGACAATATATGTAGTAAACATTAGTAACATTAGTAAACATTATAACCGATATCAACTCTGTTGCTCAATTTTTAAAAAATGTGCTCTATCAAATATGGTAAAGCCCATTGTCATTAACAAATAAACTGAACAAAAGTGGTGAGCAATGAGAATGGGCTGCCCTGAGGTATTCCCGATATAGCAACTTCTCGACACCACATTTCCTGTTTTGACCCAATATTCTGTATTGACATCAATCTAAATAACATTTTGAATATATTACCAAAAGTTGAATTAGTTTAGCTAGCAGCAACCTATACCGAAAGATTAATGTAAGACTACGGCAGTTTTTATCAGATTATTTTATCGTAAGATAGTGTGTTACGTACCACACTATCGTAAGATAGTCTGTTATTAAATATTTATTATATGTACACTATAACTTTGGTTTCCCTCTTGCAAACATCCAGCAATTTAGCTGTACGTTAAAGAATGTTTTAGATTGAACCATCAGAACAATCTTGCGCCAATCCTATGCATGTGACATATTTTCTAACTAATTTTCCTCATCCTTTAAAAAGTGTGTACTCTCATAATAAATTAGTACACATATTCGGGATGTGTGCTGCAATCCCAAGACCTTTCTATAACATCGTAAGGATATTTCTAATGAAGAAGATCCAGTCTAAATCAACCCGAAAAAATTTGTTACACACTCTTATTTGCATCACATCAATCCTATATTTAGCCGATAGAACAATATTCCAGAATAGTCCTAACGAGAGAGAGGTACAGTATCTTAAGAGTATTAATAGTATTAATCCAGCTGACTGGCATACAAAGGAAAACATCTTCAGTACTTTTGAAACACTGCCTGACAAGTTGACATCAGGAATTTAAGTGGATCCTGAAGCCTTGAAAGAGAAATCTGAAAATATATTTAGTTTAATTTTCTTAATTTGACAGCACTTCACAAAATATGTTAGGTCATTCTGCAACAAAAAGCCACCCTCGGGAGACCCTACCTGCCGATAGACCTTCAGGTCATTGAGAAATGATAGAAAATGATTATTTGTTAGAGAGAGTCTGCATTCCATGAGGTATAGCAGAGCCATATTTGACAATCTAGGTGCGACCCATTAAAAAGTTAGTAAATCATGCAAGAGCCAAGCTCCTCACCCCCATAGCGTTAAACTTGGCTGTGAAAAGGCTGGGGTATATTGTATTGAAGAGTCAAGAGTCTGTATAGACAGGGTTAACCTGCAATCCTCTGTCTATTCAAATAATTATAAAATTATGGTACATAAGCAGATTCGTTGAGGCTAATTTTCCTTCCATAATTCACGTCAACCCGATTTAAAAGTTGGTTTCAGGTAAATACATTGCCAAAAATTGGGGTAATGCCAGATGGGAATGAAAGGTTTAATAAAAAAAAATTCGGAGGACTGGCCAAAGTAAATATGCATTTCTTCGGAGAAATAGACTTTCCTCTCTCAATAATCTAGCGGCAGGTGGCAGTGAATTACTTAATATCAATTCTATTCTTAAATTCATAGTAGGCAGTTCGTCAAGCACATCAAACCTATAAACATTCGCTGTAAAAAGGTAAGCATTGTCAGCAAACTCCTGGTGAGTATGATTGATACAGTCACCATAAGTAAAGCCCAACGGCAGGCAATGTGAATTTCTTTGATCATTAACGAAGAACCAGAATGATCTTGGACAGCTTTTCTCATTTCCTTACGCTAATACCGCAATAAAGTTGCCAGAATTCAAGGTAGTCTACCGAATATTTAAAGCATTTTGTAAATTTTCTTCTTTGCTATAATTAAACTATAGTTTGGCATTGATTTGGGAAAGAAAGAGGTTTTAAACTTCTTTATGGGCACATACTAATCCCCGATTCTATTGTAAAACAAATCCACATCACTGTCAATATCTAATCCACATAAAATACCAATCACTGCTAGATAATTATTTATTAAAATGTGGTCATCATTACGAAAATCAAAGTCAGAGTCTCTGACGAATGTATCAAGAAAAATATCAATATCAATCGCCGAATGATATGTGCTGTTATGTCATGGTACTCACTCTGAAAGTCCAGTTACATTGTACGACTCCTCAACTTGATCTCCAGCGCCACTCACAGCTACTGTTACTAAATATCCGTAAGGTTCAAAAGCTTCCTTTAGCTCTGAAAGAAGTGTGATATAATTTTCCTAAAATAAAAAAATACACATGAATATTTCCTCCATGCTCGAACAACGAATTAAGGAAATGAAAACAAGATATTTCGAACAACAAAAAAATACGGGAAAATTATCAGCTTCGCATCATTCGGACCAGAAACTGCCAGTCAGGTAGGGTAGCGGATTAGATGGCATAGAGTAATAATTCTTTAATGTGTAGCTCAACCAGCAAAAGACATTTATGTATTGTACATCGCCTTCGCTGACTGAAACTTAGGTAATATCATTGATATATTTCTTTTATATTTCTACATGCGTGGCTTAATTCTCTTTTGCCGATAATTTGGACCAAATTTAGCAAATATTACAATACTGTTATTATTTTTGTAAAGTAACATGTGCGGGTTGACATTGTAATCTTAAAATAACTGACACACGGCTAAGCCATCTCACCCTAGCACCGAACATTTTAAACTAACATGGGTTAGTCCAACAACACTGTTATTTAGATCGTAATGGTTAGATAGCTATAGCTACTTTTCCTATACCGATTCAGAAATGTTGAGCCTGAGGGGCGGCAAAATGAAGCTGAACGAAAACAATGGACATCAATCAGTAAAAGTTAAAAATCAGGGGCACATACGAAACTTTTGATGAGTTGTTCTTAGGTCGGCAACTCCATGTCTTCAGCCTTTCCTGTTTAATTTGATGATTGCAATTTCTTATTGGAATATACTCGGCGCGCACGCCGCGTATAAAGAAAAAAGACACCGACTATCGATAAGGGTCCAGATTTAAGCACTTTTTACGAGGAGCCGCTCCGCTTTTATCCATGCAGTCCGTGTGTTGAGAGTTCCGTTATGGATCTTAATTAAACCAATAGGGACACAAAACACAAAAATTACAGTTAATGGGCGGAGCTAGATAAGCGAGGGAAAACGCATGGCCCTCCGCTCGCTTCGAAAGCGCAACCAACTAAAATTGATCCATCAAGCGTGGTTTCCACGTCTGGCTTTAATTTGTTAAATGTTTAAATTATGTGAACCTTTCTTATAATGTAGAGTGGTTTTTAAATTTTGATGTGACCGTTGTCGTTTTGATGTTGTTTGTGCCTCTTGTGGATATCTTTTGTTCCAACTGACAAGTAACACTGATGATGGCTAAGGCCGAAAGCGCTCTGTTACGCTGATTAGACGTTCTTTTGGATTAAAATTTTTGCATGGAATACAAAAGTTTTTCATTTAGTATATTTAATTTTTTGGCATGACATTCCGAAACTGGCAAAAGCTGAGCGAAATTGATAAAACAACATTGCTGAGATATTGCACTCATCCAAACTGTTCTATGAATAAGAATGTGATATTGACTAGCCATCAGATTTCGACCAGGTTTGTGTTAAAATTCCTATGCCTAAATTACAACTAACTTATTGGAATTTCACTCCCTCTACCAACTATTCCAATCATACGATCTCACTATAGCTTAATCGGCAAAAATTATTAAATTTCAGAAAAACGCGTTTGCAAAGAATTTATTAAAATTAAATTACGTTTTTCTCATAAAATCTAGTAACTTATTTTAAGCCTCTTACGTAATCGTCTGCAGAGCCATTCCTTGCTGTAGGATATTGCCAATCCAAGTCAAGTCCATCAAAATTGTATTTTTGAACGTAAGCCAGGACACTAAAAATAAAAAGGAATTAGCTATTTTCGTCATGTAGGTATGTGTTAATTCTAGTTCTCCTTACAAGCCTCTTTCTTATTTCAATTTTTATCCCTATCCATGAGAAAGGTAGAACGTTTCCCCATCGAGTTACGGACCTCTTTTTTAATCAACAATTATGAGTTCGAAAATATGGCCATGATATTGGGTAAACGTCGGCAAAATCGCCGTTTCAACGTTGGCTTTTATCAAAATCATTTAGCTAACTGGTAGGCATGATAAATTATAATGATTTTATTATAACTTTCCGCTTTCTTGAACAAAGTGTATCGTCCACCTTCAATGCCTAACAATGCCTAACATATACTTGGTTAAAAAAATGCTCATCTTCGTCAACATCTCGCTTCTTTTCAAAACTTGATTTATCCCATAATATCTCAAAGTACTTATTATTTGAAGTGCACATCAGCTCATCTGAAACAAACTTTCGTACAAAGAAATTTATAATGCAAATATGTGCTTTGTTCGACGATGGTACTTAGGATTCTGTTTGCCATGAGTTAATTTAACTTAAGAAACTTTTTAATAAAGACGATTTAACCATACAACCTTCCACGCGGTTTCACTTGCAGCTAAAATGTCTGCTTCATTAGTGGATATTGCACCAGATGTTTAACTTTGAGTTAACTAGGGCATTGCACCAGAAGTGTAATTATTGATTACACCGGTGGTGAAACGTCAAAGAAACTCAAATCTTCTTCCATTCTTTCATTGCTTTTGAAGCTATCAATCCATCATTTACATAGATGGTGATTATGGTGACCGGTTCCTGCCCGACTTCTTTTAAATCTGTGTCCTATTATGAAGTCGACTTCGCTTATTCTGCACATTTATCATGCCATCTTTTAAACTTTTTGGCTACTGCCTGAAAACTTCTTCTAGTTCTAGACAAGAATGCGGTTGAAACATTTAATCCTAACTTTGCAACTGGACTAAATGTTTAGTTGTAGGCTCCGCCGTTCTTCTAATAACCAATATTTCCTTAAAGTTATCAATGGAGCCGTCTTTGTTGCTTCTACTTGGTACACACATTTGCACGGAATTCCCTTCTTCCATTTAGGCAAATTTTCCTTAACCCAAATTTCATTTTCTTTATGTGATTCCATCTCACATTTCATTAGTGTCTCTGATCACTTCATATTGCTTCCTGGTAACTTGCTGGTTGTTGCAATTCTGTAAAATTTGTTACTGCATTTACAATAAATTCTTCATCATTCTTCTTGAATCTCAAAGTATAATTTCAGCATTATCAGCAACTTCGTCATCTGTAACATCCTCATCCTTCTCAATTTTCAATCCACCACCCTCCTTCAGAATTCTATAATCAACGTTTGCTTCTCTGAAGTTAAAACCTGTTGAATTTTCAATATTATTTCAGGGTCCGATATCCTTGCGTGCTGCGTTTCATGAACTATCATGACTTGATATGCTTTTCGGACTAAATATTATTTTTAGATTGTTTTCTGGATGTGAGGGGAACAAGTACATCCTACTATTCGCATGTTTTTCAGAATTGTCTCCTTTTCCATCCAGAATTTATATGGAGTTATTTCAGCAAGACGAGACAGATCGGTTGAGAATGTAGGTAAGAGAATTAGTAATTTCTGACCACAAACTTCGCTGAGGTAGTGCTTCCCTTAAGTAAATTATCGTCCTTGACATATCAACAGCTGTGACTAGGCAACTATTCTATTGTGGGGTGTAAGCTCGGGTGTAAGGCATGGTCAATTTTGTCATACTCCACATTCCTACATTCCTGAAACAAATTCTTCACCACTGCCAGTTAGAGAGTTTCTTAACGTCCAAATAGGGGAGAGCTGCAATTTGATCGGAAACAAAATGAGCGGAGATTGTGTTTGCTTCTTCCCGTTATCACAATAATACTAAACGTTACAAATGGATTGGTTACGGGTAAGTATCATGTTTTTTTCTTTCTATCATTATTACAAGAACACCGTACAGGGTTTTCACATTTAGTTAGACTCCTATCTAGGGTGATTATTTTAGGTTTACATTGTTTATGCTGATTACGAATATACCAGGCTTGATCTCTCCTTAACTCTTCTCTTCCTAACACATGGATATTATGGCATTTTTATCAGTTGGACTTTAAAGTAGAGGTATCAAACCTGTTATATTCTTAGTCGGTAACGAACGAACTATCCGATAAATTAATTGAATCTAGGACTGTTTTTCGAATGACAATTTTCCGAAAGACGGTTCTTCGAAGGACAGTGTTTCGAATGGACAATTATTCCAATGGATAATTAATCGAACGGATAGTTTTTCGAAAAGACAAATATTCGAAGGGACCATTTTTCGAAAATATTTAAATTAGAGAAAACATAAAGATAATTTTGTTATGACAGGCGTATAGGCGACTGTAATATAAATGTTAACAGGTATTATTAGGGCTTTGCATGACCCTCCGCTCACTTCGCTCGCTACGGGGGCTCAATTAACAAGAACTAACCAAGTGGTAACCAAAACTAACCCAAAGCTAACCCAAACTAACCCAAAATTAGGGAAAAATGGTAAATTAATAAAAAACAATAAACAAAACATCTGTCACGACCGACGGGGATCGAACCAGCAGCGCCGGAATGACAGGCAAGAACGCTACCTTCTACACCACCGAGGCGTTGCAGAAATTTTGCTAAAATGGTAAACGGGACTAACCCAAACTAAATTAAAGATTCAAAAAATGGTCCATTCGAAGAATTACACATTCGAAAAATTGTCGATTCGAGGAATTGTCTTTTCGAAGAACTGTCCATTCGAAGAAATGTCGTTCGAAGAACTGTCGTTCGAATAATTGTCATTCGAAAAACCATCCGGATTCAAAATTAACCACATACTTTACAAAATTTGTCTGCGATGCTCATTTATCTGTCATGATGTCAGTTCATGGAAATCTTTACACTTCGGAGTGTAGTTTGTTTTTTAAATCTTATAAAATAATCTCTCTAGGTAGAAGTCTGAATATACCCGAAAATCCGACTACTTCAAGACCAATATATAAATAATATTATGACCTATGATCATATTTATCAGCCATTATTAACTTTTGGCGCATATTATAACACAATTTTGCTTCCTGTCAAATTGTAGCTCCGCTTAATTCGTTTTCGCCCAAATTGTAGCTCAACCATTTTGTTTAAGCCCAAACTGTTCTCCTATTTTGTTTCCGCACAAATGACATGGGCCCTTTCTTTCACATGTTTTCAAATTGCAGGCGATTTTGTTTTTATTTTGGCTTATTAATTAGTGTAATATTTATAACACTACAGTTAAGGTGAATTACCTGTTTATAAAATTGGCCCTCAACGTTTCATTACCCGATACATGCGAATAATTTGCTGATCCATCATTCCATCCACCCATACTAATCAAGACCTTAAGATCAGGGTTGCTATCCTTTAGGCCAACCACTTCTGCTACGTTTCCTACGGAAATAAGTAAGGATTACAAATCTTCAATTGATGACAAAATATTTCACTTTTTTGAAAAAAATGCGTAAAAAATTTATAATAACCACCATTCCACCAATTCTTAAATACTAAATTAGAAAACTATTAATTTAGATGCTATCTTGATCATACACAACAGCAGAAACTGTTCTTTTTCTGGTACAAAGTTCTAATAATGCTTAATCATTTTCAGCATAAAAGGCTGCCGATCATATAACAAACACTGAAAATTGATATATATTAAAAAAATATGAAAATAATGATGACAAAGTAAAACTTACTCAATTCGAAACAAACTACAGTTTAAAAAATATGCAAACATTAAAACAATACAATAAAATTTTAGGTAATTATAAATATGTTATACAAAATGAAAAACAAGATAGTGCAACAGTCGAACCCTGTCATGTAAAGCAGTCTTAGGCCTAACCCAATCCCTCTCGTGTTTCGATTTTAAAAACTATTAGCTTAGATGCTGTAATGGTAATATGGAAAATGGCAGATACTGTTTTATTTCTGGGTGCGAGTTTGATAAAGTTTCAATCAAAATATAGTGCAAAAAACTTCTGAGAATTAATCAGCAAACCTCAAATTATCATAAAGTCCTAAACCCATATCATTCCTTCAGAAAATTAAGTATTTCTGGGCGTACCCTGCTTAACCATAAATAAATAATAATAATCGTGCCAGTCTCCATATTAAACTTCCTGTCTTGAATAAAATTAAAAATACAGAAAAATAAAATACGTAACAGTTGTTGTAATGCTGGTACTTATATCAATATGTAGATGATATATTCAACTTGCTGTCTGATCATAGGATTTGACCCTCTGTATCGAAGGTAAAATAAGAATACATAAGCCAAAGGTAATTGATAATGTACACCACACACACATCCATACACACCTTAAATTACTAAAGTTTCAATATATAATTAGTCCGAATATTAGTAAAGTAAGAATCGAGTCATTCCAGGATCTTATTCAGTTAGTAAATAATTGTGAAGCTAAACATTAATCAGAATGAGAAAAAATATCACTTGGATTAATAGCCAATTTCTGGAGATGACGCAATAGAGAGAGATAACCTATATAGGTCAAAATTAAAGAAACCAAATGGCAAAAATATATAAAAGTTTAGTTTAAAAAAATAAAAAATCAAGTTAACAATAAAATAAAAATAGGTAATAAAAAATAATTTTTTTTTGAATAAATATGCACATGCAGGTAACAGTGTGAAAAAACAGTGAAAGGGTTTTTTTTTAAACAAAAACAAAAAAAAAACACATAAAGATAGTTTAAAAATAGGGAGCAGTGAAATATGTGCCTTGCATAACATTGTAAATGAGTTAAATAAATATTTTGTAAAAGTAGGAAAAACAATTTCACAACACTTAAATAATGAAATTCAATTTGGTTGGTATCAATTTGGTGTCTAGGGAGATAAAGTGTAATAGTAATCTATATTTAGATCTGACAAATCATATCTGGATTGAAGATATGTTCTGGTCCAGGGCAAAATGGCATAACTGTCATGGGCCTAATTAATCTCAAGGGGTATATATTGTTTGATTTGAAAAAAGAAATGATATTGGAGAAGGGATTATTTCCAGTAGAACTAAAGAAAAGTAAGATCCATCATATCTTTAAAGCAGGGAATAAAGGTAAGATAGGGAGATAAAGTGTAATAGTAATCTGTATTTAGATCTGGCAAATCATATCTGGATTGAAGATATGTTCTGGTCCAGGGCAAAATGGCATTTGATAAAAGAGATGATTTTGGAGAAGGGATTATTTCCAGTAGAACTAAAGAAAAGATAGATCCATCATATCTTTAAAGCAGGGAATAAAGGTAAGATAAGTAATAATTATAGGCCAATATCAGTTACAAGCACATTTTTAAAAATCGTACAAACAGAGATAAAAAAAGAGTAGTGTCTTTTATTCAGAGACAAAATTTAATTGACCATTGTGTAAGCAACACCATAGTTTTGTATTTTCATTGGAACTTCAAACGCGTACCACATTTGATGCCAATGGCATATGTAGAACTCAGCTAAAATTGACTTGCAAGATTTAACCCAAAATCGGTCATTTCGAATTTTGAAAATCTGATAAAAAAATTCGTATTCCTTGTGCCTAAAAACCCCTATATACCAATTTTAAACGAATCGCCTTACCAAATTTCAAGTCAATCCGACATTTAGAAGTAGTTTTAATTGAGCTGGCAGGATTTGATTACAGACAGACAGCCAGACAAACCCACAGGTGAAAGTAAATAAAAGCTTGTAAAAATGTGGGTAACCTTTATATCAGAATCGGCAATTCAAGTGTCGAAAAAGCTCTGAATGTAAGGTTGATGATTGATAATAAATTAAATTGGTTGGAGCATATGGAAGACATAAGGAATATAATTCCAATGGTACCTATATACGGGCTTGTCTAACAAATAGAACTAAATTAAATGTATCCTTTTTAATGCAACTACTTACTGAAAGGTACAGAAACTTTGTATTATGAACTGAATATTCCAAGACTGTCAAAACCTTTGGAACCCGAGCTAATTAAATTTATATATAAAGTAGTTAATAACACTCATATATGTAACATAGATTTTTACGGTATAATAATGTACATACATACACATAACACCAGATATCAAAACAATATATTTTAAATAGCTAGTAGAAGAGATAGGTCTAAGCAATCCTTTTATACAAGCAATAAAGGTTTATAACAGGGTTCCAGAAAATGCCAGTCATAGGAACAGATGTAGATCTGTTAAGCAGATTAAATTGTATTTAGGATTAGTATAGGCAAAGAATATTCTACTACGATTTGCGTAGCATATAATATTCTTTGGTATAGGTTATTTTAGTACAACAGTGGTAGCCTGTAGGTGCTCTTGAGGCCAGAGCTATCAAACACTGATTTGAGACTTAAATGAAACCGTAGTTTATGATTAAAACTTATATTTAAAAAAAAAACTAATTTCTTTATTAATTAGTAATTTGATTCACTACATAAGATGATCAAGTTCCCAGTGAAAGAAGATGCTAGATGCCTGACAGTAGCTTAAATTATCTAGACTCGTCTAAAGCAAGCTTAAAGTTTCTAACGAAATTATGATGAAATTACTTCCATGATAAACCAAAAACCCGTTAATCTATAGAGATAGATTGGATCAGCAAAACTAAAGAGTTTTTATAAGCTATTTTTAACTAGCACGAGACAGTG
>MU191634.1:2430-18197 GCA_016904865.1 Pissodes strobi
AATAAATATAAAGATAAGAATACACAAATTTGCCCTTATAATTCGCAGTATTATTTGGGGAATTCTCGGAGTAAATTCTATATGTTCCTTCCTCCAAAGGTAGTAAATTGAATTTTCAGTAGAATTTCTCCGAATTTTCCCTCATAGTATTGCTGATTTTAATATTTTTTCTCTTCAGGCTTATTTAATTAAATTTTCAGTTTATTTGTTACATCAAGTATATAATTGTTAGCACACTCGCCCTGTCTCGTCTCAACACTGATGTACCGGCATTCTTTGCATTTATGAGAGGTTAATCTCACATATGTAAAATTATCTGTTTTTTTTTTATCCTTTATCTAAATTTCTATCTCGATGCGAGATAATGATTTTCTTATCTTTATCTTTAATTAATTGAGGCGTAATTACGCTCAATTATCGTTTATGTGCCAAGGGCCGAAATAAAAAGTAATATAAATTACTTATTTTGAGATATAAGACTCGTTATTAGAGGTTGTACCTCTATTTTTCTATTTATCATAAAATTCAAGTTATCTTTTATTTAGATTTACGGAGAGTCACTGAATTGGAACGTAATTCCATAATTTTCTTATGAATTTTAAATTTCAGTCATTATTTCTTTTGAATTTCATATTTTAAAGTAAAGAAAGGGATATCTTGAGTAACAGTAGTGATTTATAATTTTGCTCAACTTAACATTATAATTTAAGTTTCTGATTACATCTGCTTTAACCAGTAAATTTTCAATTTGTTGATTGCTTCCTCATGTATTTCACAGTGTCACTGATGTTCACATGATCTTTCCGTGAATATTATTTAATTAGCGATATACATTGGTCTAAGACTAGGTTATTTTTTCTTGCATGTATTCAACATTGGCTACAATATGTTTATCTTCTGATTAGCTAATACTTAGCTTATCCAACTATTCTGTAACCATGCGATCGTATTGGGACCTCTACTGGAACCGCTTCTGCCTGTTCCCAAGTTAATGTCTCTTGATCTTATCTAGGACTTACTTAGTTCCCAACATATCGAATCCCTCAGAACACTTTGTACATCAAGTGGACGAACACCTGCTACTTGCCAAGCACGATGTTTTCTTCCAGCCAATTAGGGGGTGTTGAATACATGTAAGAGAAAATAACCTAGTCTTAGACCAATGTATATCGCTAATTAAATAATATTCAGGGAAAGATCATGTGAACATCAGTGACACTGTGAAATACATGAGAAAGCAATCAACAAATTGAAAATTTACTGCTTAAAGCAGATATGATCAGAAATTTAAATTACAATATTAAGTTGAGCAAAATTATAAATCACTACTGTTACTCAAGATATCCCTTTCTTTACATTAAAATATGAAATTCAAAAGAAATAATGACTGAAATTTAAAATTCATAAGAATATTATGGAATTACGTTCCAATTCAGTGACTCTCGGTAAATCTAAATAAAAGATAACTTGAATTTTATGATAAATAGGAAAATAGAGGTAAAACCTCTAATAACGAGTCTTATAACTAAAAGTAAGTAATTTATATTACTTTTTATTTCGGCCCTTTGCACATAAACGATAATTGAGCGTAATTACGCCTCAATTAATTAAATATAAGAAAATCACTATCTCGCATCGAGATAGAAATTTAGATAAATGATTAAAAAAACAGATAATTTTGCATATGTGACATTAACCTCTCATAAATGCAAAAAATGTCGGTACATCAGTGTTGAGACGAGACAGGGCGAGTGCTAACAATTATATACTTGATGTAACAAATAAACTGAAAATTTAATGAAATAAGCCTGAAAAGAAAACATATTAAAACCAGCAATACTATGAGGGAAAATTCGGAGAAATTCTACTGAAAATTCAATTTACTACCTTTGCAGGAACATATAGAACTTACTCCGAGAATTCCCCAAATAATACTGTTCAATTTGAATGGAAATACGTAAAATAATGTGCGTGACCGCTAAACGATGAAATAATTACGTTCTCTGTAAATTTGGACTAAACCTCTTTCAAATTACATGAATTTGATTAATGAGAGACGCAAATATTCACCAATAAATCGGTATTTTTACCCAACGGTCACGACAGTAATTAAAAATTATCGAAGATGTAAGCTAATTAAAAATGGAATATAACAATGCTAAATTCTTGCTTTGGTCGAATAAGACTAAACGAATCATAAACAAATATTAGTTATGTATTTAAAAATTAAAGAATTAGTTAAATATACTGCAATATGAATTAAATATTTCAAGATTAAAAATCAGCACTCACCCGTCAAGCGTCGCCTCAAAGATAAAAAACCTCGCTTTCAAAATTTAAGACGTTCGGCAAATTAAGCTTGGCTAATTTATATCATGTGATCACTACTATATATCACGCAGCGTCAAGCTATAGAAATACCCAATATTAAATATAGTTAGGTATCTATAGTAAATTAAATTCATGAATTGTAGGTATTAAATAGCGTACTGCGTTCCAAAAATTGCCAACCACACGAAATAAACCCATTCGCGAATAGATGTCACTATTAAATATAGTAATCTACAGTGAAATAAATCCACAAATTGTAGGTATAAAACAGCTTACCTACTAGTGTTTCTAAAATCGTTATTTGCACCCATTCGTGAATAGATGTCACTGGCAACTTAAATATTGAATACCGAGAATCATTTGCAAATGAACCGAAGTTTTAGTGGAGCGGAATAAGCATATATTCCGTTACAACCTTCAAGATCCGAGACACGAGTCCACATGCGACCTAGTCGTTCCAAAAAAGCATGAAGTCACATTGGTCTCGTATGACGCAATGCTTGTTAAGCAGCATGATCTTTATCCACATCTCCGCCATGATTTGTTTATAATTTTTTCTGTCCTGCACTAAAAAGCAGAAACCGTCCAAAGTAAGCATTTGGCTTGGTCTAATCTATGATGACTCAGTTCAAGCAAAAGTTTCAAAATGTGGATTAGGTGAGTGTATGAGTGCGATAGTGTGGATGGAGCATATAATACTTTTTTAAAAATTTTTAGGAATTATTTTAATAAAATATTTGTTTTTAAAAAGATCAATAACACAAAAAAAAATAATTCTTGGATAACATCAGGAATCAAAGTATCATGTAGACAAAAATGTATTCTGTACTATAGGATACAATGATAGGATATAATGTTATAAAAATGGCCAAACATATTTAAAAAACTCTGAAAACCAAAGCGACATGGAATTTAGTCAAAAATATCACTGGACGAGACAATAAGGACAACCATACTAGAATATTTTTCTACAAAATATGATTTTTTATGGCACTGTCACACACACACACACTAAAGGGAAATCCTATGGCGCTCGACGAGCGGTGTATGTGCGAAGATGTTGATTGACACGGTTCTTGAATAGTTGTAATTAGGAATTAGGGGGAAACAGATGTCCTAGGAGTGAGTTCCACAGTGATGTAGTGCGCCAGACAAAGGAGTTCTTGTAAAGCGACGTTCTAGGTGTTTCCAGTTGTACGACGAATTGGTGCGCCCATGCCGTCTGCCGTGACTGTCTGACAGGCGTTGCCAGGGGGGCATAAGGCGGGCCTGGGAACATCTACCGTGGAAGTATCTGTAAAACAGAGACATCTCGGCCACATGTCTGCGGTGTTCCAGACTATCCAGATTCCGGGTCGCCGACGAAACGCACAGCTCTCTTCTGAATGGAATCCAGCAGCTTTAGGGTGTGCTTTGGTGCGGCACCCCAGATGTGTGATCAATATTCTAAGCACGGTCTTATTTGCACTTTGTAGAGTAAGAGCAACTGCTGGGCTGGGGTGTATACAGTTTTTTATTGCGAAATAGCGCACCAAGCTTCTGGGAAGCTGATTTTGCGATGTTAGCAACCTGGTCATGCCAGGACATATTGTTGTTGACCGAGACATCCAGCAGCCCCATTGACGAGGATGAAGGAATGGTAGATTCTGCCATAATGATGTCAGGGCCCGCCGTATTGGCCCTATTGGTAAACGGGGCTGTTTGGGTATCTTGCTGCATTGAACTGGACCAAATTTCTGTCGCCTCAATTTTAAATTTTCTCCAGGTCTTGATTAATTGCTGTAATCTGCTCCTGTCTGCGGTGATAAGTCTCAGTCGCTGGTAAAGGTTTTTCTGATCTAAAGTGGGAGACAAGGGTACTGTAATCTGCAAAACTGTAAACAGGATTATTCGTTTAGGTCAGCAGGTCATTAATATAGATGAGGAACAGAGTTGGTGAAAGTATTGCGCCCTGAGGCACGCCCGCGTTAATGATGAATGTGTCTAAGATGTGTCCATCAACTGCAATGTGCAGAGATCGGTTCTTAAGGAAACAGTTTGTGTTGAGCAGTCCGGATGACGGACTAACCCAAACTCTGTCGAATGCCTTCGACATATCCAACGCAATCGCTCGAGACTACGTAGTTCTCAATTGCCCTACTCCATATATGACATAGGCCAATATATCTCCTGTCGATCTCTCTTTGCGAAAGCCGTATTGATTATCGCTGATTATTCTGTGGTTCTCGAGGTACTTGAGTAGTTGCTGATTGACTACACGTTTTCTTGCCTTTTTTGGAACAGGTTGCACTTAAGCGACTTTCCACGAAGATGGATAAATCCGTTTTCCGTAAGACAGAGATAACAGGCCTGGAAAAACGGGTGTTAGTTAGTTGGCGCAGTTCTTTAACACGATGGCATGTATTCCGTCCAGTCACAAGAATAAATCTTTATTATTGTGGTCCAGTCCTGATGCCTTTTGCGTATCTAGTTCTTTAAGGATTTTACGAATATCACGGTGATGAAACTTGACTTCTGCCATGGTAGTGTTGATGTTCGGTATGGTGGGGAGAGCCTTGCCTTGGGGGACGTCTAAGGTAGATGCGATGAAAACATTTTGGCGAGCATGTTTGCTTTTTCCTTGGCTGTAGCCGCCGTGATGCTACGTTCGTCTGTCAAAAGGTGGTTTTTGTAAAGTTATTACTTACTGCCTTTGCTACTTACCAGAAATCAGAAATTCCTGGAGCCACTGCAAAATACTATTCCTGATCCTTTGATTGTGTGCGATTTTCAGCGTTCTGATTTTGCTGCCAGTACTTGTAGGCTTGCTGTTTCCTACCTACAGCTCTTTCGCATCTTCTATCAAACCAGGGCTTTCCTTTTGACGGTAACTTGATGGAATTTGGTATGTATGCTTCCATTCCTGAGGAGATTACTTGCGTCATCTCTTCGTCATGCGTCAGTGCCAAAAAAGACGTCGAGCCAAGAAAAATATAGGTAGAACTCCCTTAGATCGTCCCAGTTTGCAGAATTTTAATGCCAGATTTTGCGAGGCAATAGTGGATCCTTCTGTAGAAGTGGCAATTCACACACCGTTATCGTAATCAGTTTGTGGTCGGAAGTACCTAATGGCGGACCAACTGTAATTGTGTACTGGTCAGGATTGGTGGTAGAAAAAGATTCAGGAGGGCGGCAAAGCCGCCCCTCTTTGAGATTCGAGTTGGCTCGTCTACAAGTTGACTAAGCCCGCAGCTGATAGCAAATGCTTCAGCTTCTCTACCTTCGTTGTTGGTCTCTTTGTGATGTTTGAACCATTTGGTGTTGTGGGGATTGAAGTCTCCCAGAACGATTATGTCTGAATTAATTCAATTAACAATCTAAATAACTATTTTATAAATGCATGTCCTAGTAATATTCTGACAAAAGTCATTCTTTTATAAAAGACCGAGTTGAAAACTCAATTTGTCTTAATCATACTGACTCGTTGGAGATAATAAAAGGTATAAAAAACCTTAAAAACTAAAAGTCCGTTGGCGAGTATGAGATACCGGTGTCTGTGCTAAAGGAGGTAGCTGAGGTGATATCGGGACGAATTTCCTATATTGTGAATTTGCCTTTCTCGGCGGGTGTTTTTCCGGGCCTGTTAAAGATCGCTCAAGTAAATGCTATTTATAAAAAGGGTGAAAAAAGTGAAGAAAGTAATTACAGACCTATTTCTTTATTATCAAATATTAGTAAGGTTTTTAAAAGGGTTATGTTGGGCAGACTTGTTGCATTTGTTGAGAGGCACTCGATAGTAACTGATAGGTAGAATGGCTTTAGAAAGGGCAAATCCACACTTCGCACCATCTTCCAAGCAATTACAAAAGTCTTAATTTCATTAAATAACAAGAAGCAAACTATGACAATGTCTATGGACCTTTCTAAAGCATTTGATAGTGTAAATCACAATATGTTGTGTGAAAACCTTGAAAACATTAAGTGCGAGAGGAGTTGCTTTGAGTTTGATAAGGTCATATCTGAGGGGTCGTAGCCAGCCGGTAGTTGAGTTCAGTCACTAAAGGGGTTCCACAGGGTTCAATCTGGGGACCTCTTTTGTATGTTATATATACAAAAGAGCTGCCGGATGTATCGAGTGAATACACTGTATTATATGCAGATGACACAACACTTATATTTAGTGAACATAATGAGGAGACTCTTCTCGCCAAAGTGCATAGAGCAATGTGCACTCTCGACTAGTACTTTTCGATCAATGACCTGTTGAAAGTATCCAAAACACAAACACTTCTTTTTGGAAATAGGAATAACAATACTGTGACATTCTTATATAAAAATGAAGAATTAAAATCAATGGGGAATTTGCTATTTCTGGGTGTGCATATTGATAGGAGAGTGCATGTGGAGAGTGTTGCGGTGGGTATCTCTCGTTATTGCTATGCTCTACAAATAATATCTGAAAATATCGGTGTTGATGCGGCATTAACAGCTTATCATGCTTACATTCACTCGAGATTGCGATATGGAATAATATTTTGGGGATATACACAGAATTATGGTGCTGCAAAAGAAATATGTCTTAGGAGTATTTTCAAAATGAACCAACTGGAAAGCTGTAAAGGCGTTTTTATTGATACATGTATATTGACAGTGATAAGCTTGTACCTATATTTTAGATTTTGTGATGTTTGTATATGATAATAGAGATTTGTTTCTTGACTGTGATATATGAAACATGACTGATACTCGAAACAAGAATAACCTTGTACCTGAAAATTTTAAAATGTACAATTTAGTATAATAAAGATTTTTAACAGCTTTCCAGAACGGATTCGAAGTCTACCATAAGTTCAGCTAAAGAATGTGTTGAAAAAGTACCTACTAAGTAGGGTATTTTGTTCAGGAGGGGATTTTTTTGTTGATCCTGAGAGACAAACAATCTCATGCTAAAAATGTTAAAATTAAGTAATACATGTTGGAAGTAAACTTGGTGGTTTTCGTCTCTTTGGAATGTTCTGTGCTGTAGACATAGGTTTTTGTGATTAACGTTATTATTTAATAATTTAAGAACTGTAAAACTGTTTCAATTTAACTTATTGTTACTTATGACAGTGTTCCACCACTCCCATTTCGGTTTTTGTTTTCTTGTTAACACTTCGGAATAAATAAAAAAATATCTATCTATCTACCTATCACTCTGAAATGGAATGAGCCTTCGAATGAGATATTTAAAATTTTTGATTAGGAAAGATTCTGAAATTTTATTCCTGCAGGAAGAATAACATCTTGGTTTTGTTAAGAAAATTATATACGGGAGGCCTGAATCAGCGTGCATCACCGATCGAGATTTGACCAGAACAAAAGAGTTATACCTACTAAAATAATACATTATTATTTTTTTATGATAATCACGATGGAGAGGTTCACCGCAGTCGGTATGGCCTCGTCGGAGCGGCGTCGCCGACGATGGAACTCGGCTTGAAGTTGGCCCTAATGAAGACATCAACAAGACAGGTTGCGCCTGTGGCGGGCCAAGTACGCCCCCTTGCCCCTTCGTTCGTTACAGGGTCGAACTTGAACTTTCTGAATTGTGGCTTTATTTTATAGATATCATACATATTAATACTTCTAATGAGATGTAGGTAATAAGAAAATGTATTACAATCTTCAAAATTATCAGCTATATAATAACCAAATTCAAGTGTGACATTTTTCAAGCTTTGAAGCTAAATTAACTAATCAGCAAGTCTCAATTTTCTGATTTTGACGAAATAGATAAAAACCAACTGGTGTAAAAATTACACATTTTATAAAATTTAATTTTTACGTGTTCCTTTCTGACATGAAGATTTCGCTGCTGAGTAACATAAACACAACGAAATTATGAAGATTTACGAAGAAAGAAAATAAAAACCGTGTCTCATTTTTAACCTGCCTTTGGGGTAAAAGTGAGTCAGGTGGCGAGTAGAAATGAGGCAAGGTAATTTCAGGCGTTTATTTTATTGTTGAGTAGGTATTAATTAGGTATAAATGCATACATACAGAAATAATACTGTACAGAACTTGATTCTACTAGCTCAAATTGCAATTCGCAAACAATATAAAAAATGGAAATTAATTTTTGGGAAATTACTAAAAAAGAATATCGCCAACTCGAATCAGCTTACGTTAAATTTATAACAGACAATAAAAAACACAAGTTGTTGAAACTCTAGCAATACCTCCGGAATGTACAGCAAGCACGGACTTATCACTCAGATTTCATCGTTTTCCAAGACCAAATGAAGGCGTCGCGTCGTGGTGGATCGAAGACAGCTTTTTGGAAGTTTGGAGAAAATGGATCGTTCGAAACCATGGCAAATGTCTTTAAAAGTACATGAGTATAAACCATCGCTGAAAGTGTGTTCTCAGCATTTCAAAAAAGAGGATAACATTTTACCAGGTAATGTAAAAAACACATGAGTTTACATTTTTCTCCTAAACCAGCCTTACAATAAGAACACTTGCACTGTATAATCTTGCCAATCGAATTAATCACAACGTTTATTTCATGTGGTTTTTCTCTCAAATGTGATGTTTGTAGGCAGAATACTTTGAGATGAGTGTCAGACTACTACTTGTTTGGTTATATTTCCCACATTTTATAATGTGCCGCTTATAGTACTCTTTCATTCTCTACCAAACATCTCTGGGAGAGATTTGTTCCCGCATGTTCACAGATAGCTTACAAAATTAGTAACATTTTTTAAAAAATTCAGTAATCACACTATTTTTGAATAATATTGCAGCTTGTTTCTCCATGCTGTGACGTGACCGATTAGGATCCTCCCAGACGTCAGATCCCAATACAGTTTTTTGTTGCGAAATAGCCCACCAAGCTTCTGGGAGGCTGATTTTGCGATGTTAGCAACGTGGTCACACCAGGACATATTGATATTGGCCGAGACAACCAGCAGTCCGATTGACAAGGATGAAGGAATGGTTGATTCTGCCATAATCTCAGGGCCCGCCGTATTGGCCCTCTTGGTAAACGTGGCTGCCTGGGTCTTTGCTGCATTGAACTGGACCAAATTTATTTCGCCCGAAGTTTGAACTTTCTCCAGGTCTTCATTAATTGCTGTAATCTGCTCCTGTCCGCGGTGATAAGTCTCAGTCGCTGGTAATGGTTTTTTCTGATCTAAAGTAGGAGACAAGGGTACTATCGTCTGCAAAACTGTGAACAGGATTATTCATTTCGATCAGCAGGTCATTAATATAGATGAGGAACAGAGTTGGTGAAAGTAATGCACCCTGAAGCACGCCCGCGTTAATGGTGATTGTGTCTGGGATGCGTCCATCAACTGCAATGTGCAGAGATCGGTTCTTAAGGAAACTGGGAAGCCAGCTGCAGAGAGGCTGGCAGTCCGAAGGACGACAGTTTGTTGAGCAGTCCGTCACAGCTGATTTTCCCTTCGAAATATCCAACGCAATCGCTAGAGACGCTCCGTAGTTTTCAATTGCCCTACTCCATATATGAGTGACATAGGCCAATATATCTTCTGTCGACCTCTCTTTGCGAAAGTCATATTGATTATTGCTGATTAAGGGAAATATGGGGAATACTGACCAGCAGGGTAAGATCGACCAGGGGGTTTTTATTTTAAAAAAGCGCACCACTGCAGTGTAATTCAGCTCTATAGGAGGCCATACAAGAAGACTGTCGAGCACAAGTGCCGGTGCCGCCGTGATTACGCTTTTTCGAATTTTCTGTGTGAAAACATTTTTTAACCTGAATTGTTATAACGATATTGAGTTTGAAAATAGGTGAGTACTTCGAAAACAGATGATTTCTCTCCTATATTTGTATGGCATCTTTTAGCTTGAACAGTTGTTATGTCGAAACCTCAAGTAGACATAATCTCATTTTTCTTATAATAACGTATGGGAAAAGTTGCATTGCATTGTTGGGTAAAACCGCTCGCAGTTAGTCGGTCTTACCCAAGCGTGGTCGGTCTTACCCGAATTTTATAATTCTTGTTGTTTTTTCAGATGTGTTAAAAAATGCCGTTTAAGTACAACAGGAAAACCAATCGGGGTTCATGGTCTCTTGAAGACATGACTCGAGCCCTGGGAATACGAAAAGCACCTAGAACGTATCACGTACCTTATGGTACTCCACAGGATCGTCTTAGTGGCAAAGTCGATGGGAATAATACGAAATTGGGAAGGCATACAGTTCTTAAACCTGCCCAGGAAGAGGAGCTGTGCAATCATATAATTAAAATGTCCAAGACATTCTACGGATTGTCGAGACTTCAAGTCAAGAAGATCGCTTTTCAATATGCGGAAGCCAACAATATCCCAAATAATTTAAACAAAGTTAAAAAGATGTGTGGTAATGATTGGTAGTGTGGATTTTTAAAAACATACCCTAATATATCTGAGAAAGCCAGAGAGCACGTCATTGAACAGGGTAAAAGGATTTAATAAGTAAGAACTTGACTTATTTTTCTCTAACTTGTATAGAGTGTTTGAGGATTATAATTATCCTGCAAATCGTATTTACAATGTCGACGAATGCCGGTATAACCCCTGTACACATTCCTGCAAAAATTTTGGCGGTTAAAGGACAGCGGCAAGTTGGTGCCATTACAAGTGGAGAACGGGGAAAGCTGGTAACCGTCCTTTGCTCAGTGAGTGCCGCGGGAGTCTATGTTCCCCCCATGTTCATTTTTGGAAGAGTTAGAATGAAAAATGAGCTCACAAAAAATGGTCCAACAAATGCTTTGTACAGGGTATCAAAAATGGCTGGATCAACGAAGACCTCTTCTTTGAATGGATTCAGCATTTTGTCAGGCATACTAAATGTTCAATCACGGACAAAGTGTTATTAATTATAGATAACCATAGCAGTCATTGTACACTAAAAGTGTATAATTTTTGCAAGGAGAATGGTATAACCATAGTGACCTTACCGCCTCACACATCCCATCGACTCCAACCACTCGATGTTTGCGTCTATGGACCATTGAAAACCGCTTACAATCGTGAGTGTGATTCTTTTTTTAGGACGAAAAATTTCCAAAGAAATGACCAGTCCGATATTGCCAAGCTGTTTAAAAAGGTCTATAACAAGATAGCAACAATTGAAAAAGGTGTAAAGGGATTTGAGGCAACAGGGATTTTTCCACTAAACAGAGATGTCATAAATGAGGAAGAATTTATCATTAGTGAGGAAAACGTGATAGAGGAAGAGGAAACGCAAAAACAATATGACAACAAAAGCAACGGGGATAAGACTAAAAAGGGCGTGGGAACTAATGATAAAACAGGAAATAGTACGAAAAAATATATAAAAGATCCTTCTAAGACAAACATATCAAGTAAAGACTTGGCAAAAGCTGGTTCATCAGGAATTTCAAAACGGAAAACTATCGAATTTGATACCGATAGTGAATCAGACACTAGTATAGTTTACTATACAGATGAGAATAGTGATAATAACTTAGAAAAAAGCGTGAGTGCTAATGTGTCATTTGAAGATCTTCAGCCTATTCCCCGATTCTTAAGCAAAAGGGCAAGAAAACTCATTCTCAATTGTTTACCGTGACACCAAATAAAATAGAATTAGAGATTAAAGAAAATGAAAAAGTAGGAAAAATGGAACTGGCAAAATCAAAAAGAACGAAACGAAAATTAGTGACAGATGATTTAGTAAAGACAAGCAAACCAAATAACCAGAAAAAAAATGGAAAAGGCCACAAATTCGTGCTCAAAGAAAGAAAAGCCTAATAGCAAGAAACAAAATTTGGAAGAGGCCACGGATCCTAGCATCGTATGCATGGAATTTGGCAAGGACAATGAGTGGTGGGTGACTTGCCCTTGTGGAAAATCATCACATGCAGAATGTGCAGGCGTGGAAATCACTTAACTGTACATTTGTCATTTTTGCCAGGCATAGATTTTTTATTAAACTGTAAAATTTTTAAGTTACTTGTTTAAAATTACCATATCTACATATTTGTTAATTTTGTTCTTGTTAGTTTTTGTTATTAAAGGGTATTTTGTATAAGTTTTTTTATGGTCGATATTGCCCGAATAGGTAGGGTAATACCGATTATTTACATTTATACTGTCTTGTGAAATAAATGTCTTATTTTGTTTAATTTCCATCTTTTCACCCTTTCTTATTCTTCTGTAATTGTACTTTGTTAAATTTTACATAAAACAAGTCTTAAATTCTGGCTAGTTTGGTATATATTAATTATTTTTCTTAAATGGTCGGTATTCCCCATATTTCCCCTATTCTGTTGTTCTCGAGGTACTTGAGTATAGTTGCTGATTGACTATACGTTCCATGACTTTCGAGATTATTGAAAGCAAGGCAATTGGGCGATAGTTTGAGCGCGTGGTTTTCTTGCCTTTTTTGGAACAGGTTGTAGGTACTCGAGCGACTTTCCAAGAAGATGGGTAAATCCCTTTTCCGTGAGACAGAGAAAAAAGCTTGGAAAAAACGGGTGTTAGTTCGTTGGCGCAGTTCTTTAACACGATGGCAGGTATTTCGCCCGGTCCTGATGTCGTTTGCGTATCTATCTGACTCATTCTATCTGGACTTCTGCCATGGTAGTGTTAATGTTCGATAAGGTGGGGAGAGCCTTGCCTTGGGGGACGTCTAAGGTAGAGTGCGATGAAATCATTTTGGCGAACATGTTTGCTTTTTCCTTGGCTGTAGTCGCCGTGATGCCACGTTCGTCTGTCAAAGATGGAATAGACGTTTTTGTAAAGTTATTACTTACTGCCTTTGGTACCGACAGAAATTCCTGGGGCATTGCAAAAGTTTATTCCTGATCCTTTAATTGTTTATCCTTAGTTTCGTCGATCATACGTTTGCATTCGTTTCTCGCGTCGACAAAATAATTGCGATTTTCAGCGGTCTTTTTTTGCTGCCAGTACTTGTAGGCTTGCTGTTTCCTATCTACAGCTCTTTCGCTTCTTCTGTCGAACCAGGGCTTTCCTTTTGACGGTAACCTGATAGAATTTGGAATGTATGCTTCCATTTCTGAGGAGATTACTTGCGTGATCTCTTCGCAGCAGACTGACGGGTCGTCAGTGTCAAAGCAGACGTCGAGCCAGGGAAAATCTAGGTAGAACTCCCTTAAGTCGTCCCAGTTTGCAGAATTGCAATGCCAGATTTTGCGAGACAATGGTGGATCCTTCTGTAGAAGTGACAATTGACAAAGCGTTGTAATAAGTTTGTGGTCGGAAGTACCTAATGGCGGACCAACTGTAATTGTGTACTGGTCAGGATTGGTGGTTATAAAAAGATCCAGGAGGGCGGCGAATTCGACCCTCTCTGAGATTCGAGTTGGTTCGTCTATAAGTTGAGTAAGCCCGCAGCTCATGGCAAATGCTTCAGCTTCTCTACCTTCGTTGTCGGTCTTGTTGTGATGTTTGAGCCAGTTGGTGTTGTGGGCATTGAAGTCTCCCAGAACGATTATTTCCGAGTTAGGGTGACCGACCTGCATTGAGTCAAAAATGGTAGCTAGTGTTGTAAAAAAACTTTGGTAGGCTCTATCGCTCGGAGGGCGATAGAGACAACATATAAACTTGGTTAAACCCTTGGCGGTGAACTTAAGCCACATGACGTCAAGGTTGTTCGGTTCGAGTGTTTCCTTGCGGTGACATGAAAGGTCGCTTCGGACAAAAAGGCATATTCCGAACTTGTGTCTAAATCGGGTATGTAAGTCGTAACCAGGATAGGGGTAGTTTACTGCTGGTGTTGTAGAATATACTTGTGTTTCTTTAAGGGCTAGTATGTGCGGTCTATTTGCGTGTAGATGTTGGTGTACCGGATTTATGTTTGTATTTATGCTTCTTATGTTGCAGAAATCTATTCTAAATTGGTCCGGTATCTTTGGTATCTATGAAATGCGAAATGAAGGGTTTCAAGGGCCATCCAGCGCCCGGAGATCCGAATGGCGGGGGAGTTTACTTCCGGAATATTTTGATCCATCCATCATGTCCATATATTCCTACTGTGGAACCCGGAAATACCAACGCGGAAGCGGAACGTGATTCGGGAAAACCACTTAGCACTTCCCAGGTCTTGTTCCAGACGATGCAAGTAGGCGTATGCATCTACCACCTAGGGCCGCTTCCACGGGAAGCATCGGCGTCAGATTCATTCCTTTGGTGGCCCTAGTCTAACAGGGGTAAACATGTGGTTTGTTGGGTCACTCCCCAGTGATCAGCTCCAGACTCTGTACTTTGGTGTTCTCTAACCTGGAGGAGGACGATGGGATTTAATGGGCCACATCCCGTGGCAAATTCGGAATGGCGAGGGCGTCACTCCCCGTAATCAAACTGCTCTCACCAGTTTGACGTTCCTGCCTGCTAATACAATACAGCCCCTCTTGTTACAAACTGTCATTGATCAGCTCCAGACTTTCTACGAGATGCATCATTATTTGGGCAAAACCAAAAAGACGCTCAACAGGAGCAGATGACGAAGGATTCGGGGGGAATTGTGTTATATTTACTCTTTATGAAAAACAATTTTAATATATTTATAATCGTCCAGAGAACCACAGACTGGTTCTTTGATAGTTTTGATTGTAATCTGGATCTTCATCAGAAGCATGAAAGGGATTCGGAAGATCTTCGACATCACTGACATCAGTTGATGAAATTATACTCATAATTTACAAACTGTAATACTGTAAATACAAAACTTTAATAAATCCCAGCCATCTTTCAGGAAGCCCTAGAAGAACGCAACGTGGGCGTTAAGGTGAATGGTGTATGGGTCAACAATATTCGTTATGCGGACGACACAGTTCTAATTGCAGATAACATGGAGGATTTGCGGGATGTGCTTGGGATTGTCGGTGAATGCAGTAAGAACATGGGCCTCAATATCAACACCAGGAAGACTAAATTCATGATAATTACTCGAAAGCCACAAGAATTTCAAAACTCAAGCCTAACATATGAGAATCAACCAATAGAGCGAGTAAATAAATTTAAATATCTAGGAACGTGGCTGTGTGAAAACTGGGAATCAGACACAGAAATCAGATGCCGGATTGAAAATGCCCGCAGAGCGTTCATGAAATTCAAAAAAGTACTCACCAATAATACTGATTTCGATCTTGGCTTGAGAATTAGATTTGTCAAATGCTATGTCTGGACAGTGTTGCTTTATGGCATGGAGGGATGGACACTGAAGGTGAGCACTATGAACAAGCTGGAAGCATTCGAGATGTGGGTCTATAGGCGTGTACTGAAGATTCCAAGGACTGCAAGAAGAACCAACGATGAGGTCTTGAGAATAATCAATAAAGACCGCGAACTGTTAGACACCATTAAACGTCGAAAAACAGCATACCTGGGCCACGTAATACGCAACGAGAGGTACCAATTCCTGCAATTGATAATTGAGGGGAAGATTGAGGGAAAGAGAGGAATCGGCAGGAAAA
>MU191634.1:18207-29930 GCA_016904865.1 Pissodes strobi
GTAGTAGTTGGTGGTTGAAGGGACCAATACCCCAAAATTATTTAAAATTTCAAGGATTACCTAATATCGATTTTATTTTTTTAAGATGATAAATACTGCTATGAGATGGATAAAACGGTTCAAGTAGCCCGTAGTTGATGTGGTTGAAGAGACCAATACCCCAAAATAATTTAAACATTTTTAAGAATACCTTTTTTTTGTGCTCTGGAAAGAATCCAACTGGCCAGCATCTCACTTTTTATTCGTCTTTGACATAAAGTTTACAAAAATTTACATTACATGTATTTTCCTTCTCCCCTATTATCTACATACCATATTCAAACTTATAAACTAATACAAACACTTTTTGTTTTTGTATTTTTTTTTTTGTTTTTCTTTTTTTTTTCTTTGTCTTTTTTTATTTATTTTTAATATAAGTACCTTTTTTTTTCTTTTTTGGATTTATATATTTTATTTCCTTTCCTTTTTTTTTCCTTTTTTTTTGTTCTTATTTTTTTTAATTTAGTTATTTTTTTTTATATGTGCCTATATATTCTTTTTTTTTCATAATCTTATATGTTTTTATTTAGTAAAAATGTATATAGTACTCTGTATACATATATGTTATTTGATCCAATTAAACTGACTAAATTAAATGGGAAGATCACAACATCTTTTAGGTCGTCAAACAATGACTCCCCAAAAACGCTGAGCCTAGGGCAACCCAATATAACGTGTTCTAAATCACCTACTTCTCCGCATTCGCAATTTTCGCCCAATTGAATTCCAATCTATTTTTTATATTTAGGATATAATGCATGGCCACTGCGAATACGTGAAATTGTTCTTATAAAACTTCGGTTTGATTCTTTATCAAACCAGGGCTTGTTATTTACTTTATTACACATTGTTTTATAGGTGTAACCCTTGTTTGATTGACTAAAAAGCTCCTGCCAATTATCATACATTCGTTTTTAAGAGAGTCTGAAAATATCAGTGTAAGGTAGGAGAAAATCTGCAGTGAATCTGGTGATATTTGTGGCAGCCCTCGCCTTGCTGTCCACAAATTCATTCTCCGAAATTCCTATATGTGCTTTAATCCAAACTAAAATAATACTTTTATTTTGAATTTTTAATATCTTGCAAATGTTAATTATTTTTTTGATTATATAATTGTCAGGAGCCTCGTTTTTACATTTCAATAAAGCTTGCAAGGAGCTTTTGCTATCGGTAAATATAACAAATTTGTTGTTTTCTTGGCATTCTATACAATATAAAAGAGATTCCCAGATAGCCCATAATTCTGCTGAAAATATAGAAGAATAATCTAGTAGTCGAAAATGTCTGGCGCATCCGGTTTTGTCATTTAGCACCGAACCGTCAGTAAAGATATGTTCTGAATTTACAAACTATGTGGACATGTCTTTTAAAATAAGACTTTTAGTGATAAGTGGGTTTGTATTATCATATGACTTTATTATTATTTTAGGGATCTCATCAAGAAATTCTTCATGAAGTTGAAAATACGGAGATATCGTTGATGAATAAATGTTTTCTTTTTTATGGGTTATCCAAGAATAACTTGTGACCAGTAAAGGACATTTTTTATTTTTCCAATAAGGGTGTGTGTAATTAGAAATAAATAAGGAATGGATTTTACCTAATATGTCACTGTTCTTGTGTATAGGTTTTAAAAGAAGCTTATCACTAACGAAGTTTCTTCTTAGTGAGAGTGGAGGTTTCGCTGTCTCAGCGTCCATAACTACTATAGGGGTGCTTTTCAAAAACCCTACACAATGTCTCAGGCATTTATTTTTGACCACTTCAATCTTATTAAGGTGCGTTTCCGCTGCTGTTCCATAAAACTGACTTGCGTAATCCAGGATGGATCGAACATATGCTTTGTAAAACATCATAGCAGTGTTTGGGTCAGCGCCCCACTTTTTATTGCTAAATACTCTTAATATATTTATACCATTTTCCGCTCGTTTTATAAGATAATGTATGTGGTCTTTCCAAAGTAATTTTTTGTCGAGAAACACTCCCAAATATTTAACTGTATTTTTGTATGGAATCTGCAAGCCTGACATGGTGATTGAATTTGACAAATTAGTTCTTTTTCTTGTAAAAGTGCAAAAGGCAGATTTTTCCGTTGATAGATGTAATCCGTTTTGATTAAGTCATTCTTGTGTTTGGGAAAACACTTTTTGAATCTTATAATTGCAATTTTCTGTTGATTTATCTTTTGAATATATACACACATCGTCTGCAAATTGAAGGATACTGATATTCTTACGAAATAAGGATTCCAAGTCGAACGTATATATTATATACAAAATAGGGCTAAGGATTCCTCCCTGTGGTAGCCCAAGACATGCAGATCTGGATTTCGAACGAACCATTTTTACTGCAAGAATATCATAGTTAACATTGTCATATGCACCTTGAATGTCTAAAAAGAGAGCTGATGTGCTTTGGTTTTCAGTAAATCCCAGTTGGATATCTGTAACTAGGCTAGCTAAAGCTTCCTGTGTGGAATTGTTTCTTCTAAACCCTTTTTGAGTAACTGGAAATTTTTGATTTTTTTCCATCCAGAATTCAATTCTATTTTTTTGAATTCGCTCGTATGTTTTTAATATACAGGATGCGAGAGCCATTGGGAGGTACGACTTTGATTCATTTTGGGACTTTCCTGGTTTTAGAATTGGAATTATGATATATTCTCTCCAGTCAGATGGGATCGGATGATCTCCAGAAAATATACTGTTAAATATATTCAACAGCACATGTTTTGCGGAGTTTGGTAGTTTAGCTAATATTGAATATTGAATATTATCCATTCCTGGAGCAGTGTTGTTGTTTTTTAGTGCTTTGTTTAACTCTTCAATGCTGATAGGGCGGTTTAAATAGTGGTCTTTCTTCTCTGATTCTTCGGTCATAAATGGATATATATTTGCTACAAAAGATGGTGCAAGCTGTTTATGGAAATCTTCTACCCATGGATCCTCTATATTTACGGGAACTCTGTGTTCTTGTTTACGATATTTAAAATTGTTTACCTTTTTCCATACTTCTTTAATTGGCGTGTTTTTGTTTAGAGATGCACAATAATTTCTCCAGTTTTTTCGTTTTTCTTCCTTTATGACTTTTTTTTGCCAACGCATCTGCTTTTTTGTAACTTATTAGGTTAGTAAGGTCAGGATTTTGCTTGTATATACAAAATAATTCTTTTCTGTTAGCAACCACTTCACAAAATTTTTATTCCACCAAAATTTACCACAATTTTTTTTATTTATATTTTCTTTAAATGTTTGAATGGACTTTTCTAAGGCAACATTTAGTGTTTTTAAGAAATCTTCGTATACCATCGTTTTTATAAATTCAAATTTATTAACACATTATGAATAAAATAAGTCCCAATTTGCATTTTTGGTATTCCATTTTTGTTGTTGTTTTGTTGGGGTAAATTTTGGTGTGATACTACATAATATTTTTATTGGTAAATGGTCTGACCCATATGTGTCATTCATTGTGAACCAATCTGTTAAAGGTTGGAAGCATGGAGATGTTAAGGTTAAATCTATTGCTGAATTTGGACCTGCCTCGGGGTTTACCCGCGTGAATTTACCATCATTTAAAAAAATTAAGTTATTTTGGTCTATTGCTTCCAGCAGTGTTTTTTCATAAACGTCGCTGTCCGAACATCCCCATGCTAGATGATGAACATTAAAGTATCCTCCAATAAGATATGGGTTTTTAAACAATGAAAAAAACAATGACCATGTTTGTATACTAATTTTTGTTTGAGGTTTTATATAAACAGAAACGAGTGTCAGCTCAGTGTTGTTATTTATTTTTATCTTTATTGCTGCATAGAAAATACTATCAAATATCGGAGCTGTTATCTCAGTAAACTTTATGTCTGAACGAACCAAGAGTGCTACTCCCCCCTTTCCATCCTGTCGGTCTTTGCGCCGGATGTTATATTTATAGAAAGATACTAACTTACCTGGCCTAAGATGGTGATCGATGCTGCCAATTCATAACAAATTTGACTATGCACCAAGGACCTCGAAAACTGCGACTCATATTATTTACTGTTAATAATAATAGTGCAACTATGGCAGATCACACGCAAATGCAAATTGTTACTGGGTACTTATATGTATGTGGGTATTAATTGTGAGTGGTTTTTAATATATCAATAATTCGGATTACCTCAAAATGTCCAAATAGGTATTTTAGGACAGTATAATACTTCACTTAGAGAGATTTTTCAAGGCCGGACTAGCACTGAAAGTAATTATTTTTTGAACTAGTCTATAAATGGGCTCCTTTCTGTTACAGCAACTGACGTGTTGCAGAAAACTAGTTACCTATTTTCTATACAGTTTGTCAATCTCGATTCTTATAATGACCTCTTAGAGCGACCAATACTTGTTTGATTTTTATCTTCCAAAAAGCTTCATCCGTGCCGCATATAACGAAAAAGAAACCGCAGATGTTTCTCGTTTATCGCTCATGTCTGTTCTAACGGCATATCCGCCTGAAGATATTTTAACCCAGATAGAACCTTAATCTTATTTCTGAATCTCTAATGAGGCCAATTTTATAATGCTAGAAATACAAAGAGACCGGAAGCAAGCTCTTTAGCTTTTATTTTAAAGGCGGATTTATCGCTGTAGATCTCCCGGAAATTCATCGAGAATGTGTTCTCTTTTAGGTTTACTAGATTACGCCGTACGAGTGGTACGATGCAGGGTTCAGGCCGTTTTATTATTGCTACTTCCATAATACAAACAACGGAACAGTGTTGTCTGCGCCAAAGGATATTTCAAATGCCAGCGTAGTAGTTGCAAAATATACCAGCTAATAAAAGCGTTCTTTGTAACCCACTCAAAATCTGAAAAATATAAACTGAATCACAAACGAATCAATAAAAATACAGACATCGATGACCTTTATAAGGATAAAAATGCGCATGGTGTGTCCGTTAAAAATGCAAAATAAAGTTGTGTTCTTTGTTGGTAACTAATGTAGAGTAACATTTTTCTATCAGAACAATCAGAACTGTACTCCTTGCTTATTTATAAATCTCTAACACAACCTTCTTTATGTATTTATTTTTTTGAAATTAAATCATCCTCTCTAAGCATAAATATACCCAAGCCGGCAGCTGTTGTTTATAATTCTTTGATAAAAATTAGGCGAACCGCAGCAACATTCGTTTCGACGATATAGGCAGTACATTGTCATAAATGAGGGAAGGGTAGTGAGTGAGAGTCATAAACTAGCATCGTAAAAGGTAGGCGACCTTTTATATTTTTCGGGCAAGACGTGCCCTAGAAGACGATATACGGTAGAAAGACGTTCTGCTGTATAATATTGTTAAAGTCGGGGTGTTTAGTTTGTGCCAAGACGGATTATCTACTCTTCTAAGACCGAGACGCGGTCATACGACGTATATTTGTGACAGTGTATTTGGATTAAGTATCGCTTGATCGCAAGTAAGGTTTGCAACCAGTTGTTACTGCTGTATGTTTAATCTACAATATATCCCAGGATTATCAAACATGGTTAAATACTAAACTATTAAATGCCTTTCAAATTATGCGAGTGCCTCATTGACAACCTCTAGACAAGGAAAAGACAATCCTACACTAATAACTTATCATTTTTATTATTGGGCACATTAACTCCGTTGCAAAAAATTATATTCCAGATTCTAAAATTGCGCAGGAAATTAAGGTAAAATGAATAAAGGTTACATTATTATGCAAAAGCTTGGGGGATAATTTTATTTCTATAGTTTGTGTTCAAAACTTAAAGAGCCTAGATTATTTTTCTCCATAATAATAGACGGGGCCACGGATATTTCTATTAAAAAGCAATGTGCATTTACGATCATCTTTTTATGGCAATATTAAAGTAGAACCTGGTTTTCGATTTAATAGAGGCACAAAATTCATCTGCTGCAATGCGAGAGTGTCTCAGGGCGCAATACTTTCACCAACTCTGTTCCTCCTCTATATTAATAACCTGCTGACCGAAACGAATAATCTTGTTTACAGTTTTGCAGATGACAGTACCCTTGTCTACCAGCGACTGAGCCATATCACCGCAGACAGGAGCAGCATTACAGCAATTAACCAAGTCTGGAGAGGATTCGAACTTGGGGTGAGAGAAATTTGGTCCAGTTCAATGCGGCAAAAACACAAGCGGCCACGTTTACCAATAAAGCCAATACGGCAGGCCCTGACATCATTATGGCAGGATCGACCGGGTGTCTCGGTCAACAGCAATATGTCCTGGCATGGCCATGCTAATATGGCAAAATGAGCCTCGCTGAAGCTTGGTGTGCTATTTCCGCACAAAAAACTGTATACACCACAGCAGCTGCTCTTGTGCCACAAAGCGCAAATAAAACTGTGCCGCACCGAAGCACACCCTAAAGCTGCTGGATTTCGTTCAGAAGAAACCTGTGCGTCTCGTCGGCGTTGACCCGGTATCTGGATAATCTTGAACGCCGCAGACGTGTGACCGAGATATCACTGTTTTCCCCCTTAATATTTATCTATGTCACAGTTTTACAGAATTTACACGGCAGATGTTTACAGGATTTGGCCCGCATCATACCGCCCCAGCAACGCCTGTCAGACAGCTACGACAGACCGCAAGAGCGCACATATTCGTTGTACAACTGGAAACACCTAGAACATCGCTTTACAAGGACTCCTTTTGCTGGTGCACTGCATCGCTGTGGAACTCACTCCCAGGACCTCTATTACCTCCAAATTACAACCTACACCTATTGAAGAACGGTGCCAATCAACATCTTCGCACACACACCGCTCGTCGAGTGCCATAAGATCTTCCTTTAGTATATTCATTAACGAATCTAGTAGGATTCTCGTCAGATATTACAAACGTCATGGTTGGCCAACATATTTCTTTATTTTCACATTTAAAAGAAGGGTTGCCCCACATCGCATGCATAAGGTGCTCTTCCCATATGGCACATCTAGCTGCCTCCAAAGCATGTCTTAAGCTTCCTAGACATGTGGAAGAGTTACTGCGAAATATCGGTAGCTATTTTAACAAAAGCGCCTTACGAAGGCAACATTTTTAAATTCACAAAATTTTATAGTCAACAATGACAAGATGGCTCTCTGTTAAATAAGTAGTTAATAAGGTACTTGGACAATTATCATCGTCATCAATCAGCCCCTTTGCGTCCATTGTTGGACAGAGGCCTCCCCATTGTTTTCCAATCCCTTCTATTTGAGCCGTCTGAATCCAGGTGCTACAAGTTCTCTTTATGTCGTCGGTCCATCGTGTCGGTGTTCTACATCTGCTGCGTTTGTCTGTACGAGATCTCCATTCGAGTAGTCTTTTAGTCCATCTATCCTGCATTCGAGCCACATGATCAGCCCAGTTCCACTTCAGTTTAGCGATGGATATGATAACATCATTAACACCAGTTCTTCTGCGTAGATCCTCATTTCGTATGTGATCTCTCAGGGTCACACCAGGCATCGGCCTCTCCATCTTTCTCTTTGTTACTTTGAGCTTCTTAGTATTTGTGGTTGTTAACGTTAAAGTTTCGGAGCCATACGTCATAACGGGCAACACGCATTGGTTAAAAGCGTTTCTTTTTAAAGTGATTGAAATGTCGCTCTTTAGTATGTGCCTCAGCTTCCCAAATGCTGCCCATGAGAGGGCGATGATTTGTTCCAGTTCACGCGTTTGTTTATCTCTTCAAATGCGTATTTTATGGCCGAGGTATATATAACTATCCACCAGCTCAATTTCGTTCGTACCAATGTTTATATTAACACTGGGAACAAAGCATGTCATAAATTCTGTTTTAAACATGTTGATATTCAGGGCAACTCTCGCGCAGACCTCCTGTAGATCCCGTAGCATCAGGCTTATGTCTCCGAGGCTATCCGAAATCAGTACTATATCATCCGCAGGGCGTAGATTAGTTAGGCTTTTCCATTTAAGCCTCTTTGGTCCCAATTGAGTTTCTTGAATGCGCTTTCCATAACTATGATGAACAACTTGGGGGACAACGTATCGCCTTGCCTTACACCTCGGCCAATGGGTATGCGGTTCGTATTTTCATGTACCTATACCGTCATTGTTGCATTTTTGTAGATGTTATGGATAAGTTTAGTGTATCGGTAATCAATTCTGCATTCCTGAAGTGCCTCCAAAACCGCATCCAATTCAACGGTGTCGAAAGACTTGTGAAAGTCGACAAAAGCCAGGGCCAGAGGACTATTATATTCCATTGTTTTCTCAACCAATGTTTTAATGCTTTGTAAATGGTCATTAGTGCCAAAGCCGCCACGGAAAACCCGCCTATTCTACAGGTTGAAAAAAGTCGAGCTTGTTTTCTAGTCGGATGGTTATAATTCTGGTGAACAGTTTGTAGAGGTTGCTCAGAAGGCTTATTGGATCTGTAGTTTTCCAATTCCGCAATATCTCCGTTTTTATGTAATAGGATCACGATGGAATTGTGCCATTCTTCTGGAATTGTGCTATTAAAGAGACAGAGATTGAAAAGAGCTTTTAGTTTTTGGAGTAAGCGTTGACCGCCTATTTTGACTGCGTCAGAGAGTGCATTATCTTCACCTGGTGCTTTGTTGTTTTTGGTTTTTTCAGAGCCAGTTTTATTTCCTCTGTTGTAATATCCGGTAATTCCTCTGAACCCTGATTGACAATGCCTCGTTCAGATGTCAGAAGTTCTAGCGCATAGCCAATCTTTACTTCACCAGGGTGACGACTTTTATATAGTAGTTGGTAAAATTCCTCCACAATGTTCAATATTTCTTTTCTATTTGTCATAATTTTTCCTTCTCTGTCTCTCATTTTGCATATTTCTCTTCTTCCGCTTGTAAGTTTCCTGCGAAGTACTTTCATACTTTTATTATTCTCTATAGTGTGCTAGATCTCTTTTCTCTCATATCCTCTGACATCCCTCCTTATCGCTCTAGATATTTGTTTATTTCTCTTAGCTCTTCATCCGTGGTTACCACTTCACTTCTTCGCCTCCTTCTCTCTTGCATCAGTTGTCTTGTCCTGCCGGTGATTCTTGCTTCTTTTCTTGATCTTGGGCAGTATTTTCTTTGACCCTCTGATAGGGCCGCAACTATAGCATCGTTCAAAATATCCACACTTGCCTCCGCATCCGGCGCTTCTAGCCGATCGTCGATGCATCGCTGGAATTTAGATATATCTGGTGGGGGTTGCCACAGTTGGCTGCTTGATTTATTGGCCATTTTATGGTGTTCTCTTTTTAGGTTAAGTGATAATTTGGCTCTTATTATCCGATGATCACTCCCAGTTGGGAATTTATTCAACACTGATACATCTTTAATGACCTGTCTTTTATCAGTTATTATGTAGTCAATTTAATTTCTTATCCGGCCATTCGTTGGTGGCTCTCCCAAGTCCACCTTCCGAAGCAACCAAGCGGAGTTTCCGATTCATCAGATTTCAACTCCATTTTAGCATTAAAATGGCTGCACAGAAGTGTAAAGTGGGTCATCTTCCCACGCTCGGCTTATGTCCTCATAAAAGAGATCAACTTCGTCATCTGTATGGTCAGCGGTTAGTGCGTAAACTTGTATATCCTTGACTGAATCAGTCTGTGTGTTACGTAACTGACCCTGGATCATATTTTTTTAAACGATTCGATACTTGTGTTGTGGCATTTGTGGACCATAAAGCCAGTTCTTCCGACAGAGACGTTTTTCTCGCCGGCATGATAGAAAGTGTGTCCAGATTTCAATTTGTAGAGTTGTTCCCCATGTCTTCTAACTTCGCAGAGGCCAACGACGTCCCATTTAATATGCCCCAGTTCGACCTCCTGTTCGCTCATATCGTTCCTCGGAGAGCAAATACCTGACATTGTATGTCGCTATTTGCAGTGACCAATATTTGGATGTCGCTCTCTGATGCCAGTTTTTTATCCTCCCTCAGAATCCATGGGACAGACTGATTTACTATCAGTGCGAGATTCTGAGCGTTTATCTCGACTCGCCTGGGGTACTAAAATTTTATCAATTGGCATTCTTTCATAGGGTGTATTTACCCATAAAACACCACGCTGGCTAGACGGGTTGGTGAGTTGTAAATTCAGCCGCCCATTCTGGGTCAGACGCTGTTGGTAGCCGCCCAATCTGGGTCAGACGCTGCCGGGTGAACTTTTCTTAGCTTTGCTTCATCACTTCGAGACCTTACCGGCATGGGTGGCCCTACCAGTAGCTACGCTACCGCCGGCATCCCTCCCTGGATAAAGACAAAGACAATACTACTTATTGTCTTTGATAAAGACTACTGAGCCCCTCCACCAACGACAAGGTGAAAGTTCTTCGAAGAGACAATATGAGCCATTAAAGGATTACTTTACAGAAGCTGCTTTTGAAGATCCTTCTATTACTACTCAAACTATGCTGGAAACAATGGTAAACCTTTTTACTAAAATTTGTCTTGAATTTATATCATGACAAATTTTAATATTCTTTTTCAGTCCGAAAGACCCCTCCTTTACATATTAAAGTCTGGAACAGGAACACTGCTTGAAACTTTGTGTTCAAAATTTATGATCATTTCAAAGGTTCAGGGCCAGATATCTTTAAACTTAATCAGGGAAACCCCACAAATATCTTACCTATTGAAGAAATTTCTTTGGGCATGTCTGCAGCAGAATTTATTTCAGAATTGAAAAACTCAGGAATTACTGAGCAAAATATAATTGACATTTTTATAAAACAATATTGTCACTTTATATAGAATTGGTCTTGAATATTAAGGACAGATTTAAATTTGAAGATCCTATTATTGAAGTGTTGGTTCCCAAAATTGCTCGAAAATTTAAAAACAAATCTCTGGCACAAATTATCGATAGATTTCCAGCTTTGAAAGAACCAGCTTGACAATGAGTGGCATAGACATGCTTTACTGAATCTTGAAGAATTTAAACTTGACATAAATGATTAAGGAAGGTGTTGAGGAAAGTGGAGGTTGTGTTAGGTTTCAACCTACAAAGCAAATGCTGAATTAAAATATATGGCAAAGCAAAGAATAGTGTTAGTACCCACTACTTCTTTTTGTTTCTTAAGTTCGTGTCTTGTACTAAGTAGTAAAAATGTATTCATATAATCTGGAAATTTAATTATTTTTGAAGTGAATACTTCCTTGGCTGCATGAGCGTGATTTTTCAAGGCTGCGTCATGACACGCTTTGAAATTTTCGTCTCGCAAGAGATAAAATATATGACTCTCTTATGGAATCGGTAAAGAAGAAAAGAAATGTCAAAATTTAAACCTCTTTTCATACTAAATCTAAAATTTAAGCTTGGCAACATCGCCTAGTATGGGTTAATTTTCAACTTGTTTACATTAAAACTCGCCAAAATAGGTGTGCGAACCAAGTCAAACTAAAAGTCATCCAAATAAATTAAAAGAATTGAGAAGAAGCAAACGAAAAATCGAAAAATATAACCATAATTCTGCCACTTACTTGGCAACGTAGCTACAAGTTCAAAGGCTTGAGAACTACTTTTACCTCCTGCACTGCAAGCAGTTAAACAAAAATGAGCGCCTGCGTCTCATATTCAAAATCAGTTTTTAGTTTTACGCAGATTATAAATTTATTCCTATTTTCTTGTACTCAAAACAACATTTTCATACAAAAGTTGTGTCTATTTATTATGCACAAATTAATAATGTGCA
>JAEQML010056244.1:0-34413 GCA_016904865.1 Pissodes strobi
TGAATACTACTTTGCACAGCGGTTCCTTCGCCATTGAGTTAAAAACTCGCAAAGTAACACCAATTCCAAAAACAAGACATGCAAATCATGTTTCTAAATTTAGACCAATCAATGCTCTATTATGTCTAGAGAAATTGATAGAGAGAGAGAGCAGTTTTTGATCAAATACTGGATTATTTCAATCAGTCAGTACCTATTTAGAAAAAGTTACTGATGTGAACTTTGTCCAAATGGAAAACACAAGTGGATGATGGACAAAAATGTTGTTGCCATGTTCTTTGATTTCCCAAGAGCTTTTGAAACAAATGACCATGAAATTTTATTGAAAAAGTTACAATTTTATAGAGTAAGTGGTGGAGCATTTAATTGGTTTGTGGAATATTTGATGGGGCATAGGTCACTGTACACAAGATTGGTAAATACGGACTCAGAGAAAAGGCAAAATAACTACGGCATTCCACAGGGAAGTATTTTGGGACCTTTACTTTTTATTATCTATATCAATGATATGAATTTTATTGAAGGAATAGAATTTCTAAACTTGTTTGATGATGACACCCTAATTTCATGTGGTGGAAAAACTATGGAATAAATTGTAACAAAAATTAAACTACTTATTTTAAAATTGGGTTTTTTTTTGTAAGTTCAGTCTTTTTGAATTCTCAGATGCATGAACTCTATAGTCGAACTGATCCCTCAACTGTTCAAATTCAAATTCAAAACATGCTTTATTGTCTAGAATACATTGTATTGTTGACAAAGCTTATTATAAATACCATGCAAAAGTGTAAAATGTGAGAAACATTAACTGGCAATTCAACAAAACACCCACATGGAATACAAACAGGAGAATATCACAAAATGGTATATAAGTAAAATAGTACTAAACAAGATTAACATCAGTAAAACAAAACATTTAGTGTGTACAGCCTTATCTACCGCAAAATATATCTGTTTTAAGCCCAGAGTTGAAATAAAATATAAAATATTATACAAGTTAACATAAGAAATATAAAGAACAATAAAACAAAATAAACAAAACAAAAGACAAACAGCATATAAAAGTTAACTTACTAAAGCTAAAAAAGTCACGATCCCGAAATAAAGTGCTCCAAAAAGAATTCAGAGACACTATAAAACGGTCGTCCAATGAGCAGCAACTTCAGTGCCCTTCTAAAATGACGCTCGCCTCGGATCTGCCTAATGCCCAAGGGAAGATGATTGAATATATCAAATCAAAAAAAAATCAAAACATGCTTTAATGTCCAAAATACATGTGGTATTCATTGACAAAGCTGAACCATAACTATTTAAAAATAAGATACTTAATACTAAGACAAGAGCAGAATCAGTGGAAACAAAAAAAAATGAATCGCCCAAACAAATTCTATCACAATACACATAGTCAGTAAAACAATTTTAAAACATTTAGAATTTAGATGTAAAAACCTGAACTAAGTCAACTAGTTTCACAACCGATCCTCAAAATACTCAGTAACAGTATAATAGGCCTTCCGTACCAGCAGTCTCCTAGTCTCCCTCCTAAATTTAGACATGTTCTGAATACATCTTATATTCACCGGAAGGCGATTGAACATTCTCTTGGCCTTATAAATAAATGATTTTCTTATCTGGCTCGTTGTTGGTATCGGTAGAGGGATGTTGTGGATTTGTCGAGTATTATATGGACCCTCGGTAATAGTGTGTTTATACTTCTTAAAGACAAGGTATACACTCTCTGCTATATATAGACATGGAAGAGTCATTATACCCTCTCTCATAAAAAAGGGCCTGCAAGAATCTCTTCCCTTCATTCCAAACATAAAACGCATAGCTCTCTTCTGCAAGACAAACACCGAATTAAACAAATACTCACTGCAGCTGCCCCAAAAGGGAATCCCATACCTCAGATGAGACTCAATGAGAGCAGAATAGACCATTTTAGTAGCAGATGAGTCCAGTTCCCTGGCCACTGATCTTAAGTCATAACAACCAGAGGACAATTTTGCAGTAAGCTTTTCAATGTGTGTTGCAAAAGTCAGTGCCCTATCAACATGAATCCCAAGGACCTAACATCATCTAGGTTGTCAATATTCAATGTCCCCAGCTGGATGTCATCTAAAGTGCATTTAAATGTCAAAAGATTAGTTTTTTTAATATTGAAGGTCAACAGGTTACTATCGAACCAGTCCTTAATCCTTATTAGATCTGCAGTAATCAGCTGGTTCAGAGATACTGAATCAGTCCCGTGCCAAAGAATGGTGGTGTCGTCAACGAAGCGCCTGCGTAAATTTGCCCCTAATATCCAAGGAAGGTAAGTCATTAATATATAAAAGGAACAAAATTGGTCCAAGGACCGACCCCTGGTGCACTCCACACTCCACACCACCAACACCAGACTTCCGGCCTCCAAAAGAAACCACCTGAGTCCTTGCTGAAAGATAGGACTCAAACCACCTCAAGCATACATCCCTGAAACCATACAACTCGAGTTTCCGTAACAGTATACCGTGACTGACGCAATCAAATGCCCTCGTCAGGTCACAGAACACCGCGCCAGCGACGGCACCGTCATTTAAACTGATATACAAGCGCTCCAAGAATGCAAAAATGGCATCGTTTGTGCACTTCTTGTTCTGAAAACCGAACTGGTCAACATTAAGCACATTATACCTCAACAGAAAGGACATGACTCTACCCTTAACCAGTTTTTCAATTATTTTGGATAAGGTAGGTAACAGAGATATTGGTCTAAAATTGGAAGGAGTGTCATCATCCCCCCCCCCCCCCCCTATGCAACGGGATTACAATTGCCTTCTTCAGAAAATCCGGAAAGCATCCTCCTACAAAGGAGTGATTAATTGCGTCAGCCAAGGATAAAAGAGCAGTGTCAGATAGCTCACAAAAAATCTTAACCGACATATCGTCCCATCCTGATGCATTTTTGTTTTTTTATGGCAGAACATACTGATTTAAATTCTTGTACATCAGTCGGGTGCAGAAAAAATGTTTCGGAGACAGACCTCCCAGAAAGATAATTTAAAGGATTAGTTGCTGGATTTATTTTAGCTGATAGATTGCTACCAACGGAACAATAAAATACATTTAGTTCATTGGGAGAGAGAGTAGGATTGAAATGAACACTGTCTCTTACATCTCGTCTCAACTCATTAACAATAGACCAGGTCTCCTTAGAAACACTTTTAGAGCTTTCCAGCCTCTGATTATAGTAAGTTCTCTTGGCCAACCCTATCACCCTACTATAAATAGTTCTGTATTGATTAAAATAAGACATCAAGAACGCATTATCAGAAAAGAACTTCCTGATGTAATGCAGAGCTCGCATATTCTTAGCAGACACCTTTATAGCTTTAGTTAACCAATGCTTCTTCGCCTTATTTTTTATTTTAACAACAGGAAATGAATCATTAAAATTTCCAGTTAATTTGTGATAGAAACATTCAAGTGGACTATTACCAGTTACAGTCCAGTTTGTTTTTCTGCAGTTATTACGAAAGTTGCGAAAATGTTTTTTACTGTATATTCGACCATACTTTTGAATGGGTTTAGATTTTTTAAAATTAAGTTTAAAACCAGCTATTATAGCCTCGTGATCAGAGAGGGCCGAATTTTTCACACAACAGTTTACATCTGCTAGGTTTGAGCAAAAGTAGTCAATAGTAGTCGCTAAGTGCTTAGTAATTCTAGTGGGTTCCAACACATGCATTTTTAAGTTAAAACACGATAATAAGTTTTTTATTGGGACACTAGAGTCGCAATTATAATCAATATTAAAATCTCCTGAGAGAACCAAAGAACAGAAGGGTGGAAACTGACTAATCAATGCCTCCAAGTTTTCAATAAAATTTGACCGGTTAGCTGAAGGTGGACGGTACACACAAACTATATACAAATCAAACCTCTGACAATATATAATAGAAAATTCAAACTCATTTTCAATAATTAGATTATCAAACCTTTGAACATTAACAAAATCATGTGAGTTTATTTTTTCGTTCACTAGAATCATGGTTCCTCCGTGAACAGAACCGGATCTACAGAATCTTGACAACACTCTATAATTATCAATCACCACGATCTCATGCATTCTTAGCCAATGCTCCGTTAAGCAAACCAACTCGGGGAAGTCCAAACTCTCCAAGAGAACATACAATTCGTCAACCTCGTTACGCAATGATTGAATATTAAGAAGGAAAACCAAAAAGTCGCTGTCTAACCTAAAAAAGAATCTTTTGAGGAAAGATTACTTGGACCAACTTGCTTAGTATGATCAACCTGATTATGAGGATCAGTTGCGTTGTCAGAAATAGTGGGGAACACGGGAACATGGTCAAGCGCCATAGGGCTAGTCAATATTACCTTACTTCCTATTAACTCCTTTAAGCTATCGTTTGTATTAATAAATATCAGATTTTTTACGACTGAAATTTTTGAAGTTACAATTTTTGAAATTTTAATACCAATTTCCCTCAGATGATATTTGTTTCCTCTTTTTGAGTTAAAATCAAAAAAATGTATAATTCCCCGATGGGGTCTATTTAACCTCTGAACAAATTCAAACAGTTTTACATTATATTTCCAAATTAAATCATTTAGATTAAAATTCGCCTTGCAGTAAGGAACTGAGAGCAGAATGACGTTGGTCTTCATACACGCCCTCAGTTTAGACAATAGTAACCTAAAGGAGGGAATTTTATTGTGAAATAAATCGTTAGAACCACAAGTTAAAATTACGTAATAATAATAAATTTATTTAGATGGTAAGCCATATAAATATATACTAAATGAAACACTTTTTATATTCCAGGCAAAAATTTCAATCTTGGAAAGGACTTCTTCTTGTAAAAGTGTAACAGAGCGCTTTCGGCCTAAGCCATCATCAGTTACTTATTGCCAGTGGAAACGAGCAAGATATTGAAGAAGAGAACGAACAGCATCAATTGACAATGGTCACATTCAAATTTCACAAAAGTATGTTTTTGGAGGAAGATTCCCATATTTGTATTAAAAAAAAAAAGAAAAACGTGGGCTGAATCACTTTTTTTGGGGTTAAACGCCAAGGGTATCAACTCCAAAAATGTGATTCAGACCTCGTATTTTTTTTTAAGGAATAATGTGAACCTTTTTCCAAAAATTTCATTTTGTGATATTTGAATGTGACCATTGTCAAATTGATGTTGTTTGTTTTCTTCCTTGCTCGTTTCCACTGACTAGTAGTACTGATGATGGCTTAGGCCGAAATCTGTCTGTTATGCTTGTATTAACATTCTCGCATGGAATACAAAAAGTGTTTTGTTTAGTATGTTTCATCCATGCACACACCTAGAATTTTCAGTTTTCGGGATCGGGATCCCGCTTTGAGATCCTGGGATTAAAAAAAAACTAGATCCCGGCATTAACCCCAATAATTTTTTAAAATCTAACACCAGCAATAAAAGTAATTCAAAAATAAAAAATAATTTTTTACATTTAAGAAGTAAAATATGAATATGGATATAAAACATAAAACTATGAACTAGAAACAGTGAGGAAAGTTTTACTAAAATGTACAATTCAAATAATTTTTAAAAATTTGCGTTTTGCTCAATAAAAATAAAATATGCCCTTAGAAGCACCAACGCGTCTAGAGTCGAGTCTTTTACGCGTGATCTAAGTTTGTTCGCAAATGAGACCGCTGAAGAAAAGGCTCTTTCAGCTTCCACACTCGTAGGTGGTACTATCTGTAACATATTACGTATGTAAATTACCGGGGTAAAGCTAAAATATCACGCGGATAAAGAAAAAAGAAAGAAGCAGATTGAAATTTTGTCATTTAAAAAATATCGAGATTTTCGGGATCCCGAGTTTTTAATCCCGGGATTTTCGGGACGACAAAATACGCACAGCCTTTACGGTACATTTAATATAAATATGTAGCACCATATTACAAAATATCAGTTCAGAAGTACACACTAAGATTATTAAACATTAATACTATCAAATTGCTTGCACATAAATCAGCATGTTCTAAGTGACGCTATTCAAAAAGTGGCATCATGCAACCATCAAGAACATGCAATAAATAATCAATTGTTGCATCTCTCTTCTCGTAAGTGCTCCCTTAGCTTCCCCTTAAACACTCCAAGGGTTGGTACATTCTTAAAGCTGTTTGCAAAATATGTCCTATTTCTTCTTGTTAATCCATGCCAGCTCCCAAAATGTATGTATGACTAGGAACCAATGTCACATACCCTGCGCCTGAATCTCGAGAATTTTACCTTGTTTAAAAAAGTGGTATAGACATACCCAAATTGTGGGAATTTATATAATTCTTTCCAGTGCACTCGAAATATCTGAAAAAATAACTGGTTCTGTGATATTTCAGTCTTCAATATTGCATAAACCCCTGCAATGCATATTGTCATATAGTTATTTTTAGGTCACTCTTATATTAAGATTATAAATACCAATTCCAATCTTCTGGTTTTCACCTTTGGAAGCATCAGTGAACACAGCATTACCACAGATTAAGAACAGATACGAATCCTTTAAAATTTTCCCTATAGGTACTGCTTTTTCGTGACCTTGGCCGACCGCAACAGGGCTCAAGCACGGCCACCTTCGTGGCTCGAGGCGCGATGCGGCGCGGCGGAAGTTTCGACCCGATATTGCGCCAGGTACTTGATAGTAATAAGGGGTCAAATATTTTGATAGGAAAATTCGGCCCCAGACCGAAAAGGTTTATTTTTATTACACATTCGTTTTCGTCACAGAAATTGGGTACAGATTGTTTAGTCACTAGCTAGTATATGCTGGGTAAAGTCTGTTTTTGGGCATGCTTTGGGTTAGTTTCTGTTAGATGCGCCCCCGAAGCGAGCGGAGGGCCATACGTGGTTTTTTATATTTTGAAGTTATAACCGTCATGTTCCTAGTCCTCACGTGTGCTACATGGTTGTGGAACCTAAGCCCCCTGTCTAGTACGGTCCCGAGATATTTTACCTGGTCCTTGGCTACTATATCGGTATCTCCTATTCTTAGAGGAAGTACTTCGGGTCTGGATCTCTTACGCGAAAAGATACCCAGTTCGGTTTTCCCGGCGTTGAGTCTAATTTTCCATTTTTCGTAGTAGCCAAGGACTAGCTCCATGTGTCGACTCAGGTTGTCGACTGCGGCCTGTGCATGAGGGGCGCTAGTGTGTAGAACGGTATCGTCTGCGTAGAAGGCCGCAGACGAATCTGGGTGGGATGGAAAATCAGCTATATAATAGCTGAATAGTTGCGGCGATAGTATTTTTCCCTGCGGCACTTCAGTTTCGACCGGTCGTGTGGACGAGATCGCGTTGCAGACTTTCACCGAGAACGTACGTCCGGCAAGGTATGACCCGACGAGCGCTACTAGATAGAGTGGGTACTCATACTCAATGAAGAGTTTGTATAGCAGGCCATCGTGCCACACCCTGTCGAACGCCCTTTCTATGTCAAGGAGAAGCAGGGCTGTGCAATGCCTTTGGTTAAAGCTGTCATAGATACCCTGTACGATCTTCGCAGCGAGCATACTTGTGCTATGTCCGCTGCGAAAACCGAACTGCTCCCTAGGGAGTATGTCCAGCTTTATGGCCGCCCCGCTAAGCCTTGGCAACAAGAGCTTCTCGGTGACTTTGCTGAGTGTACTTAGGAGTGGGATGGGTCTATATGATCCCGTAAGAGACGGATCTTTCCCCGCTTTGTGGAACAGTACTATGCTCGCTTTCTTCCAGGAAGACGGGAAGCAATTAGGCGAATTATGGCATTGACGATATGCATAAATTGTATAATGGTTTTTCTGGGAAGGTTTTTCAGGAGCAGGTAAGGTATATTATCAAGTCCCGGGGCCTTATTCTTCGGTAGGTGGCTTAAGACCTTGCTGATCTCATTGGGGGTGACCAGAAGCTTCTGGAGTACCGGTGGGGGAATCGGGTAAGCTCGACCACTGAACAGATGGACTCGCTGCGTGATTTCCCTGTGCAATGGCGTAGAGTCCGGCGCGTATCTGTGGATCTCCTCCGCAAATGCCTCCGCCTTCTCCTGGTCATCCAGAATATCTCGTCCTCGGTGCTTCAGCACCGGGTATTGAGAGGGGGTACTGCGGACTCGCCTGGCGAGCTTGCACAGTGAGCCGTCACTCGTGCCTAGGTCATTCACATAGCTGATCCACTTTGCACTTTTGTGCTCTCTTATGAGCCATTTAATCTGGTCATTGATCACGCTCACTCGCCGCCCCTCGTTCTCATTTCTGCTTCTTTGCCAACTACGTCTCGAACGGTTCCGGAAATTGATAAGATTAAGGATCTCATCAGGAAGAGTTTCCACGAATGACTTATTCCTGACTACCGGACATATTGCGTCACGTACGCGCTGTATGTTGGATGTTAGGGTGTTAACTTCAGTCTCAAGCTCCTGGATCGTGTCGGTTTGGCCAGGGATTACCGTGACCTCGTTCAACCTCTCCCGGTACATCCTCCAGTCAGAATTCTTGTACGAGACAAATGTCTCGTAGGCTACCGGCCGCCTGTCGAGCCTTAATGCCGGCAGGCTAATTCCGACTGGAAGATGATCCGAGTTAAGGTCGCTAATCACTTTCAGCGCGTCTAGTCTATTCATTCCCCGGGAAATCGCTATGTCCAGGTATGAGGGTCTGAAATTTCCACCATAAGAATAATATGTCGGGGCGTTTGGGCGATGATATCGGATGTCCAGATTATTTTCTATTATACCGTGTAACACACGGCCTTTGGGTGTTGTCCTGTTATCGTCAAATGCAGTGTGGTATACATTAAAGTCACCGATAAGCAGCGACTTGCGTCCCGGTTCTAAAAAAGCGAAGAAATCACGCTCGAGAAGGCGTCGGTTCGGAGGAGCGTATCCCCCTCCAATACACAGGCCACCGTCTAGTTCGAGGGCTACATATTCTATTGCGGTATTAAGATCTGCACGTCTCTTGTATTCCACTGACTTGTGTATTAGGCAGGCAACTCCTCCTCCCCTTCCACCAGGTCGATCGGATCGTTCTACCCGGTAACCGCTGCATTTAAAAACAAATTCTTGGCTTAGGCGCGTTTCGTTTAAGAAAATAATCTGGGGACAGGATTTATACAAAAAATTGCGGAATTCGCCAAGCTTTTGCTTGATTCCATTGCAATTCCATGATATTATATCGTACATAATAAAAACAATGAGTATATACAGTTAAACAGTATGTACATATTATATATTGTATTTTTGGTACTCCACTGTAAAAAATTTAATGGAAGTTTGCATTAGGAGCTGTTTGTAGCCGTGGCACGCCTTGAGCATCGAGACGTACTCATTCAGGGCGAAAAACAGCTCTTCTAGGTTGATAAGTGAATTAATTTCATTAATTATATTTGCCAATCGAGAGACACTAAATGCAATGTTGTCAGAATTAGTTGCAGACTGGCTACTTACCCTCTTCTGCTGTGGATTGATGTTGTCCGCGTTTGCAGTCTGCGCGGCCCGAGTCCCTATTGTGTTAGGGAAGTCACTGTCATAGTTTTTGTTTCTATCAGGCGGAAGTTGTTGAGGGCCTGTCTTGATATTTGTACCCCGGCCTCCTTGTCCGCCGTCCTGCCGCCGCCAGGCCGGCTTGATGGGCAGGGGAGCAGGGACTCCGCTGTTGGGGCTGTTTCTGGTTGTTGGCTTGTATTTGGTTTACTTTATACAAGTAAACAGGGCAATCTTGGCTGATTGCCCTGTGATCTCCGCCGCAGTTGGCGCATCTGATGATTGCGGGGTGCAGGAGGTAATCTCATGCGGCCCGGCACACCTACTGCATTTGACTGCTTTTTTGCAGTAGGTGTACGAATGGCCATGATTCTGGCAGCGTTTACACTGCATAATTGCCCTGTCACTCCTGCGGTGTTCCCAAGTCACTCTAATACTCATTAGAGTGCGGACTTCCTGCTGTAGTCTCTTGAGGGTTATGGTTGATGGCACTACGACCAGATAAAGTGGGTCCCGTGTTTTCTTCATCAAGAAAATGGATTTGATGTCAATATTATAGGCGTCTGTGAGTTCTTCCTTAATTTCAGAGAGTGAGATGTCCCCATCAAGTCCACGGAGTACATAAGCTCTAGTTTTGCTCTGTCGGTCAGCATAGGAGTGGTATTGCAACACGCTGTCGTCAAATGCTTTTTTGACCGCTAACCAATCTCTCTCCGTTTCCGTATATATCACTGTGGAGTTGCGGGTATATTTTACATTGTATTTTGTAATACGAATTGTTTTGAAGTCTTCTAGTAATGTCTTATGGCTCTTGAATTTGCCCTGCAGAACAATTGGTGGCGGGGGTGGCGCTTTTTTCCTCTGCGTGCGCTCAGAGGCTTTTTTGACGGGTTTTCTTGCACTATTGGAGTTGCCGTAGTATTTGCTTGAGGCATCGTCATCAAGGTCACTTAGAGGTTCATAGGTGTTTTTCAAGGGAATGGGGGGAGGGCCCCCTATATCTAGCTGTACATTTTTTACATTATTTTTTAAATGCAGAGTTTTACAGGGCACTTTAAATATAAGATTTTCGCCTTCCTTTGCTGGGTGTGTAGAAGTTTGGGGCGGATCTACCGCTTCACAATCGCTGGCAAAGCCCCCCATAGAGGTTGGCGCCAGGGTTTTTTGCAGCGTTTTTTGCGTGGTTTCTTTGACTGATGGTTCAATTTCCATTTCGACTGAATGAGGCGGTGTATCTTCTCTCGAGAGCCTCTTTCTCTTAGGCAGGTTCTCTCTACCTGTATCTATTTTGGGCTTGACCTCAGTCCTTTTTGTTGTCATGCAGCCATGTTTCGCCTTTAAATGGTCTGTGGGCCTCCCCAAGGGCATTGTTAATCTCTCTAGAAGAAGAGGGTCTACATGGCTGTCGCACTCTTTGCATTTATTTTTGTTTGCCATTAGGAGCTGTCTTACTCTTCTAACCTTGGTTAAAATACGTTCTTGAAATTTTCCGTCTCTTATATCAACGGATTTAAACGAGATATTGCTGTCCTCGTCGGACTCCTCCATTGCTATACAAGTCGGGGCCCCGTCCCCGATTTCAGTAAATAATTGTGCTATATATTTAATATATGTACACAAGCTAAAGTTAGTTATAAGGTGCAAAAACACAGGTACGTATCGCGTAAAAACGAGGAATTCGAAACACGCTTGGTCTTTTTTCCTGCGGCCAAAAACAGTCTACTACCGAGAACGGCTAGGAATAGAATTGTAAATCAGAGAACTCTGTATATATTGTTTAGGAATCATTCTCATTGAACAGCATTTGATTTTTAATAAAAAAATATCCTGTACAGGGTGTTCACTCAAAATGTCCCCCCCCCTTTAACTTTGTTAATTTTTAAGCTACAAAAAAAAACAAAATTGTATGGTTTTTAATGTAGTTTTTGCACACGTAAAGGAAAAATTAAAAAAATTGTACAGTATACAGGGTAGATAAAAAAGAAACAATTTTTAAAATCTAGCCCCCATTTTTTACTCGATTTTTCGATTCTACGTAAAATTCTAAGTATTTTGAATGTAACACACTATCTGCCGATTCCTAATACTTTAGGAGTTATTGACAGTTGAAGTCGCTATTTTGTTTGTTCTTTTATTTTTTTATGGCAACAGCCACCTAAGAATATAACTTTTTGTTTAGCTTTTGAAGTCATTGAGGTGAAAATATTGAGTTTCCTTAATTAGACCTCATTGCTTCGAGTAGTGCTTTTGTATCTTCTGTTTTAAAAATTATTAAAGGATTATTTTTATAATTAAAATATAGCGACTTCAACTGTCAATAACCCCTAAAGTATTAGGAATAGGCATATAGTGTGTTGCATTAAAAATCCTTAGAATTTTAGGTAGAATCGAAAAAGCGAATAAAAAATGGAGGCTAGATTTAAAAAAATGGTTCTTTTTGATCTATCCTGTATACTATACATTTTTTTGTTTTTTTTACGTATGCAAAAACTACATAAAAAACCCTACAATTTTGTTTTTTATTTTTTTTTGGTAGCTTAAAAATTAATAAAGTTAAAGGGGGGGCATTATGGGTGAACACCCTATACCTAAGATGTGCTAACCGTAAATGGCTTGATTATTTTGAATTTTATATTATATGATATGTGCAACCGAAAATTGAACTTGACAAATAAGTGCTATTTAATGGGTTATTCAAAATAAAGCACCAGTGAAAAAGACTTGTGTGCTTTAGTATGTATACATTAGAAGTCACAAAATTTCACAAACATTATGGTGTTATAACAGCAATAATTAAAAAATTTTTATGGGGAGCCCTGACATAAATTCTGGTCACATTATAGAGAATAAACGGTCTCTGTACAAATACTTCATAGTTTTCTGTGACTGATAAAGTTTTTCACTCGGTTATAGAGTTCTTTTTTAGATATATATATAGTAGATTACAGAGAGCAAATTGTTTTTTTTTTTAATTTTGCAGTACTCCTGGAAATCTTACCCAAAAGTTCTATGCTTCTAAAGTATTGCGATTCATTCAACAAATTCACTTGAAAAAGCAGTGGGGTCACTATACTTCTAAGTCACCTGAAGATGGGCTTTTGGAAGATGGCGCTGCACTGGTGGCTCAGTGGTGTCAGCCCCACATTGTAATTGACCTGGAAGAAATCCACAAACATTTAGATCAACTTGCAGAAATGGTAAGGCTTTTCATAAAAGCAAGATTGTTTGCTTCATATAGATTGTTAACTTCGAATTAAAAGAAAAACTATTAATAATTTTAACTGGAATAGAGTAAAAAAAACCTAGTCTTAACCTATATTTTAATGTTATTTTTTCAATCACCTACTTAAAATCAATCTGTTCTAGCCACACCTATATATCTAAGTAGTTATAAGTTTAATTAGTTTATAATTTAGTTATGTTTTCTTATTTAATTCAACTTCATATTTTCCATTCTCAAACAACATATTATTGTTTAAATATATCGGGTTGCATATATTCGCGATAATAGTTGGTGGACGTATTTTACTTGAAATCCGGATACGTGCGCACGCACGGAACGTCGCGCGCCACCCGAAGCAGTACGACACATGGTACCATAGAACATATACTTAAAAAGAAATATACTGCTAAACCGTCATTTAGACAATGAGTGGAAAATGAAGTCAACACTAAAAGAGGGGAATATCAATTTTGCATAAGTCTATCTTTGTCATTCAGGAAGTTGTTTGTGCGCACGCTCTGTACGGAACGTTCTTATTGGTCCGTTTGTCGCGCATTAAACTGGCCGAGGCCGACCCCGACCACGGCCACCTATACAAGGCCATGAAGCAGCAAATCTTGCCCTTCTACTATCTTAGTGCTTCCCTTTAATCTTAAAATAAGACAATATGGTAAAACTGGACACAAGTTTATTAATTATAAAAATAAATATGAGAAATATAGACATGAAATAAAAATCATATCAAAGATAGGGATAAACTAAAGTTACGAGTAGTAGATGAACGGAATATCTGAATAACATAATTGCTTTGTATTATGCTTGTTGGCTTATAATTTCCATTTTTGATAATATGTATGTATTAATAATATAAACTATGTGATTAGTTAATAACAAATGTGATTACAGTTAAATGAAATATGTAGCCCAAGATCAAAGCAGTTGCAAAAGGCAGTATTTTACGTATAAGTATTCAAGTAGATTTCTCAGAGTAAAACGAGTCACAAAAAATAAAAGGTATATATAGTGTATGGTTTATTTAGTTAGTTCACCTATTCAGTACATACTCAAGCACAATCTTTTTAAGTAGCAATAACAGAATACATGATAAAATAAAATGATTAATTAGCTTAAGTCATGTTAAGTAAAACAAATATCACATATAAAAATACAAAAAGCAGTAATTTTTCTATGTTGTATAAGTACTGTGAATAAAATGCAAAGCAGTCGTATGAACCAATAAGTATTGCAACAATAAAAGCAAACCGAAGGTTTCGAAGCAGCTCAATTTTACTAGCTGTTCTAGACAGACACTGTTGAATTCTAATCTTCATGCAAGCCATTTTAGTAAGAATACAAGTGCTTATCTAGTTAGTTCGTCACATGAACAAGATATACGGCTTTCCAAAGAAACGGGATGCCGCTTGTGCTTGAAGGGCAAAGAAACAATGGAGCATGTTTTATGCTATCTGGCAATGGAAAAAACTAGACAAACTCTCCACCCCCGGACATTCGATTACATGAAAGGCCTAGTGGAATCTACAGATGTGAGCCACAACAGACCAAGGGTTGCCCAAATACACATACAATTACAAAATACAATAGTTACTAAAGTTACAGTTCTATAGTTGATGTTATATCATCTTCATTTTTATTGCCAATCAAAAATATTTTGGCTTCATGAAGCACTTTATCTAAAGTACTTAATATACTCAACCCGCACTTACTGATAGTTTTATATCAGGCTTGTCCGAACACAATGTTTTTTTAATGAACAAATTTCCCACAAACACTTCAAGTCTTCTGACCTGACAGAAACACAGACATTTGCACACTTGTGTACCCTTCAGCTGGTTCATTTAAATAGAAAAAGGACAAGTTTCCTTTTCCTTTCAACTATCCATCCTAGAGTTCATTAATCTTGATATCAGCTTCATGTAGCGCAGTAAAAGATATTGCTTCATTTCGTTGTAAGTAGTTGCTCTATCCAAACTTTCAGCAATAGCCCCTTTCCATTTCTCAACATTCAATCTGATCTTTCTGCGTTTAGTGTGGACATTCTCTTCATCATCTTTACTTAAATATGAAGGACATCTAGGTAGCTTACATGGAATCTCCCACAAGAAACCGTTTCGAAATATAATTATAATATCTACACGTTATAAAATAATTGAAAAAACTGACTGAAAAATATTAATGTAAACAAATAAATCGACCATCAATTTGGTTGTCGTATAGGTGGCCGTGCCCCGACCCGTGTTCCGTTTATCGATCCATCTGTGTTTTATTGTGTCGTGTGATTCGTATCGTATCTTGTGCACATTAAATTGTAATTTCAATTTAAAACTGTTTTTAGACATTTTTAGAGTCTTTGTGCTTTGAAAATGAACAGCAAATAAGCATATCCGCTTTAAAAAATAACCTCTGCAAGCGGCAATAATTTAAATCCAATAAACTACCGCCAATCAGGGGGATAACTTTATTGGCTGTTACATATATTTTCAACTAATCACAGAGCGTTTCTAACGATTGCGCAGTATGAACTTACTGAATGACAAAGACCGACTTATGCGAGTTTTAAATAGCTCCGTCTTTTAGTTGTGGCTTCAATTTTTGGTTTGGATTAGCGATATATTAGTTTATATATATATGCCATAGAAGTACGATAGCCAGCTCGACTCAATATAGAAAAAACTGAAACCGCTTTTTCCGAGAAAACCCGCACCTATTTTTTTCTACGTCCTACACGGTGTGTGCTGTAATCGCCGGTGCTGTGATACGCAACTGACGTAACTGAAGGGACCTATGGTAAGTTAGTTCCAACAACACGTACGATATTTTCAGGGTTTTCCAATTCATTCTAAACTCATATCAGTTCGATTGTTACGTTCGGTAGCATTAATTTTGTTACGTTCGGTAACATTTTTGGTAACTATCGTGCCGGATTTTTCTAAAGTTTTAATATTTTTCAATGCGTTTGTTTGAACATAGAACAATATATTCGAGATTGTGAAATAAAGATCTAAAATCATTTATTTGAATCGTGCATTTAAATTCGCTAAACGATAAGACAGGTTTTTTGTAACTCTTTTTGTTGACACTAAATTCTCCGGCTTGCTTATCGTGTAGAGTTTTAAAATAAATAAAGCGTTTTTTCTTATTTTGGATTAGCGTTCTTAACATATCATTTTGTTGACTACAACGAAATATTCTCCATTTTTATCCTCAACTATTGTACTTTGCTGCGTTAACTTTAAAACGCTCTTTACGCCGATATAAAATTAAAATTCAGGTTTTATTCCGTTTACAGTAGATTGCCTATAATTTAGGCATATCATTGTGCTTGCAACTAATAATAATATCAGCGTACCGGGTTGATTCAAATATTTCAAATTCTCTAAATCAACTAAATCGAACTTCGTCCTTTTCATCTCATCACGTATATTTTTTCTAACTTTGCACACATTGTTCTTTAAAATAATTCAGAATGTCAAATAAAAGCAAACAACTGCGTGCAACGCGGGATCTGTGTATGGATCAACTTGATGAACTTATTGCTTTGGGTGCAACTGTGCAAGCTGATAAATAAAACCTTACTTCCCAAATTCAAAATAGGCTGTGAAAAGCTTACGCAAATATATGATGATTTTGAACACTATCACAAATCTCTTATTCAAGAATTAGCTATAAGCAAAAACCCTGACTATGCTGAAGATAATGCTGTAAGAACAACCTTTATGGAAAAATATTTAACAGTTAAAGACTTTTTATCAATAATTCTCCCGACTTGACAGTTAAGGTTCAACCTTCAGTCACTCTAAATCCAAATGGCAAGTTTCCTAAAATAACTTTACCAACATTCAATGGTGCTTATAAGGATTGGCCAACATTTTTCGATTTATTTTCTTCTTTAGTAGATAAAAATGCTAGCCTTTCTGACGTGGAAAAATTTCAATATTTGCGTTCTTCTCTTAGTTCGGAACCCTTAAATATGATAAAATCTCTACCATTAACTGGTACTAATTATGCTATAGCGCTTCAAACGTTAACTTTTCGTTATGAAAATAAAAGATTGATGGCTGATACCAAAGAATATTATATAACTTTCTTTGCTGATACTTATTGGCTCTCAATTTGTGAATCTCCAAAACTAAATAATGATTCTCCTAATGCTTTATGAAAACTTTTAGACACATTCACAGAGAACTTAGCAGCACTAAAAAATCTTAATTTACCTGTTGATGAATGGAGTTTTGTATTATTTCATACTTTAAAACAAAAACTCGATTCTGCTACTATCAAACGTTTCGAATTGCGAGAAGCTTCAACAGAAATTATGACTTATTTCAAACTTAAGGAGTTCTTACAAAAACAACGTGTTGCACTCGAATAAGCCGCTCTTTCTATACAATTTTCCAAACCTATTCCTAAATTTCCACGTCAACCGCCAAAGGCCTTTGTAGTATAACTTACCCAGGCGTGTTTAACATAGTTGAATGAGATAAGTTGAGCTTTGTCTTTATTTTGCCAATGATCGTCAAAATAGATCAAAAAGAAAATCAATACCTACGTTGTGTTATTATTATATCTTACACAATTTTTAATTATTCGATTCGGATTGCACTTCGACTAAACACAATTAGGGACATTTTAGGGAAAGGTGCGTCATGTAAATTAAACCACAGATCCCTAATACGCCTAATTTATTAAAAAAAAAACGTGCCATACTCCGCCTGGAATTCACGAGGGAAAAGAGCATGGCAGAGAAAACCTCAATCACAATTCCTAAACCGAGTTATGCTGTACAACTTTTATTAGTATAACAATTAATTAAATTACTGTCTCACGCACCGCAGTTTGTCGTTCCACACTTGTGACAATACTACAATACATTCAAAACTGAAGAGTTTAGTATTAGTCAGCCAGACGTCGCCGGCAGATACTGAGGTCCCATACGGGAGGCTACTCAGCTATAGTTGCAAATTGAGCCAATATTTCTAGTAATACCTGCAGGCCGATATATTTCCTTCGTCATCGCTTAGCGATTGATTATATTATGTAAACACTTTTGTGATTGAATAGTATTTCTCTTGTAGGCTGTAAGATTATAGGATACGGAAGAACGATTCAAATAGCTTATACCTTTACTGTTGCTTATTACTAATAGTAATTTCGATATAATATATTTCAATTCCGAATATATGGTTTTATTCTGTGTAATTGTGCCCAGGCTACAGATCTTTTATCATTTCGGGTGCTTATAGGCAATTGGCACCAAGTCGAAAATCAAGGTTACAAATTAATGTTAATTTAAATTTCACATAGGTTTCATACAAAAGCAAATCATTAAAAATATAGCATTTGTTAAAAGAACGACTTAGGGTGCTTTGCTCGCAATCTCACGATTTATAGCTAGGATATTCGCTCAGTCACTAAAATTCGAGCACGAAAAGACAGCACACCATACAGTGTTATTCACAGCATAAAACGATTTCATTAAACACATATTATACCATCAAATATAAATTATCCATGACAATAAATGAAATATTTGTGCAAACCATGCTTATAACAATATCAAAATATATACACATGTTGTGCCATCAAATATGAATTATTATCAATGAGAATAAAATAAATATACTTGTGCAAACTATGTTAATAGCAATATCAAAATATATACATATGTTATGCCATCAAATAGGTATGAATTATCCATGAAAATAGGAGAAATATTTATGCAAATTATGTTAATAACAATATCAAAATATATCCATATGTTATACCATCAAATACGAATTATCCATGAAAATAGAAGAAATATTTATGCAAATTATGCTAATAACACTATCAAAATATATACACATGTTATGCCATCAAATATGAATTATCAATGAGTATAAAATATATAATGGTCCAAATTAGGTTAATAACAATATTATAAGTTTCATTTTACCGACTTGTAATGACATATTGCAACACAGAAGCAAAACAATTCACTAAAATAAACCGTACACTCCGCTGGCATCTGACTCTCTATTTTCCGTTCTCGAGCAATACCTTTCGGATCTCCTCCAAAAAAGCCTCGCAAAAACTCGACTTCAATTTATGACTTGATTCATGTTTTACATGTATAAAGGGTGTCTCAAAATATATACATATATATAGGGTGTCTCAAAAATGAAAGTATCAGGTCTAATGAAATTGTATTTTAAAGAGGTGGGTTATCTCACCTTCAATTCTCGGCAAGACCCTCTGTCATTTTTTACTAACACCGATCGAGATGTTACTCAAAAGATATTTGCTTACTTCAAAGCTGATCATAAAATCTATAAATGTCCTACCTTCCTAGATAAGTCTGCTCAAGATAGATTTAAAATTGTGAGTGACAAGACATTCAATTGTCAAATTCTGTTAGTTCACCTCAAGTACCTATCAATGTAATGTGTTCAGTTGCACGGAAATTCTCAACTTAATTCCCTGCCTCACTTTATTCCTTCCAATTCTACTGTTCTGCTTTCAACAGCCCAGTTAGATATTCGTGATTCCATGGGAAATTTTCAAACTGTTTGTGCCTTGATTGATAATGGTAGTCAGACAAGCATTATCACTCAGCAGTGTTATCGTCGCTTGCGATTGCCAGGCTCTAAAATTTCCTTATCAATTTTCGGTGTTGGACAAACTCCCTCTACGTCTTCATGTCGCGTTTCGTGTGTCATTCGACCTGTCAATGAACCGTCCTTCACTCTAAACTTATATGCTATTGCTTTGCCCAAAATTTGTTCAGAAATGCCAAGTACATTTATACCTGTTGATAGATGGAAACATGTGAAACACGTCAAGCTTGCGGATCCAAACTTTAACGAACCAGGTCCAATTCATTTTTGTTAGGTGCAAATGTTTTTCCTCAGCTTCTTAGACCGGGTTTTATTCCAAGTGGCAATGATAGTTCTGAGGTCTCTTATATCAACACTATCTTTGGGTACGTTCTTTGTGGAAAGTTCACATCTCCAGAATATTCTCTCGATGTTACTTTGAAAAACTTTTGGGCATTTGAGGAGGTTCTGAATGCAACTCAGATTGCTCCTGAGGATGCATTATGCGAACAATCTTACGTTGAAGGTTATTCTCGAAGTGACACAGGCCGCTACATCGTTGCTTTACATTTCAAAGACTCAGAACCTTTGTTAGGTGACTCTCGAAATACGGCGCTTCGCCGACTCTATTCCCTGGAGCGCAGGTTACACCAAGATCCTATTCTATATAAAGCATATTGGGATTTCATGCAGGAGTATTTCGACTCTGGTCATATGTGCCTTTCTAATCCGCTAGATAATCCATCGAAGGCATATTACATTCCTCATCATGGAGTTTTCAACTCGAATAGTATTAACCCTAAACTTCGTGTGGTATTTGATGGTAGCAGTAAAAGTACCAATGCAAGTTCTCTCCATGACTGTCTTCTCACGGTCCTAAATTGCAAAAAGACATATTTTCAATTTTGTTAATATTCCGACTTCATTATGTCGTCTTCACCGCTGATATCCGTCAGATGTATAGGCAAATTCTGGTTCAGCCTTATCAAGACTATCAGCGGATTCTATGGCGATTTTGTAAAAATAGCCCTATTCAAGATTACACTCTTCGCACTGGAACATACGGCTTGAGTTGTCCGCCATACCTTCCTTGCCTTGCGCACCATAGTTCAGTTAGCCCAGGACGATATCGGATATCTTTGAGGACGATGTGGTTAGTGGTTGTTCTTCTTTATCTGAGGCTCAAACCCTCAAAGACGAGCTCATTTCAATGCTAAAGAAGGGTGGATTCGAACTCCGAAAATGGGCTACTAATCGTAGAGAGCTTCTAAGTACGATTCCTGAATCTCATCAGCAACAGCAACCACAGGAATTCGATAATAATGAAATATCAGCTATTAAAGTTCTGGGTCTTCGATGGATACCTAATCTAGATGTATTTGCCTACTCCGTCGCGATCAAGAATGATTGTTGCACCAAGCGATCTATTCTTTCAGAATTGGCACGTATTTTTGATCCTCTCGGGTTTCTCTCTCCACTCACGGTTTTTTTTGCAAAATTTCTAATCCAACATTTATCGAGTCTGGGTCTTGAATGGGATCAAGAACCTCCAGAAGATGTTTTGGAAAAATGGTCTCAATTCAACTTGGAACTTTCTTTGTTAAGTAACCTTCATGTTCCTCATTGTATAATCCCAAAAGACGCATGTACGTTTGAACTGCACGGCTTCTCCGATAGTTCTGAGTGTGGATATGCCGCTGTTATATATTTGCGCTGTGAAACGTCCACTGGTGAAATAAAGGTTTCCTTTGTTTGTGCTAAGTTGAAGGTAGCTCCACTTAAACGTATTTCCTTACCTCGTTTGGAACTTTGCGGTGCTGTTCTGCTGTCAAATCTCATGTATGTCGTTTCAACTACATATTCCAATCTTTCCTCCTGCCCTATATTTGCTTGGACTGATTCTAGCGTTGTCCTTGCATGGTTACGAAATTCTCCACATTTGTGGAAAACTTTCGTCTCCAATCGAGTCAGTTATATCCATTATCGAATTGCGTCGTCTCGTTGGTTTCATGTAGTATCAGCGGACAATCCTGCCGATTGTGCTTCTCGAGGATTACTCCCAAAAGCTCTTCTCAGCCATTCACTTTGGCTAGATGGTCCTTCATGGTTACAGTTATCTCCTGACAATTGGCCAATTCAAAATCTTAACTTTTCTAATTCCAATGTTGTCTCTGAGGAAGCTCGGAAGATTGTTCTTGTCGCTGAGAATTCTCCAAATCTTTTTGAGACACTTTTGAACAAATTTTCCTCCGTTTCAAAAAGCAAACGTATTCTAGCCTATTGTTTACGCTTTCTTTCAAATTTCAAGAGGTCCTCTGAGAACATACGTGGTAGATTTACTTCAAGGGAACTCCACCTAGCTCTTCTGCCCCTTGTTCGATATGTTCAAACAGTTGCCTTTTCTGGAGAAATTGAGGTTTAGGATGAGAAGAGCAACTGTGCACGAATAATAGCAGTCCAGATATCGTCAAATATCGTCGTGAGGAAATTATATTCAATTTACTAGTCAACTGTACTCCGTCTTGGGTTGGCAGTGTATGCTTGAGCGGCGATGGCCTATAATAGCCGCATACCCGACCGAAAATATTTTAAGGAATCGTTAATTGTTTAGTGTAAGGATAAGCAATTAGTTAAGTACAGGGTGTTCCCCTCTAATGTCGCCACCCTTTAACTTTTTTATTTTAAATGTCCCAAAAAAATTATAAGTATGGTTATGTAGGTACTAAAAAATACTTTTTTTCTGCGTATAATAAATATTGGAAAGATGATCAGTATACAGGGAAAAACAAAAAGTTATTTTTTTTTCAATGGAACACCCTATATATGAATTTATTTTTCGATTCCTCGTTAAATTCTAAGCATATTTTATGTACCTCTAGAGTTATTAGTTTCACAGCTAGAAACAGTTGAAAATCAGTACTTTGGCTCCTTTTCACCTTGGTAGCAAGAATATCATTAGAGATTGAGTAAAATGAATTTCACATTCCTATCTTAACTTTCCAAGAGTTTACCGTAAACCGGGGGAACTGTTTTTGACATATTTAGCCTCGCCTACCAAAATGTGTCAACTAGAAACCGTAGATTCTTATGCCATTCTAACACTTGATGCCTTGGCTTTCAACCATGAGAAAATCAGTTTTGTCTCCTATCCCCCTCTCCATTTTTTTGGCTCTTTTTGGTGTCGAAGTTACCCGTATGCATTTTAGTGGGTTGTCGAACTAGGAAAGCTCCTGGGTAAGTTCGGCACCAAAAAAAAAATCTGGTTAGTTTTACATAGTTTTGCCATATTTTAAGGGTCAGAAGTATCAACTAAGAGTACAATAAAATGCCATTTATGTTATAAAACGATTGTATTAAAATAAAAACCTTTGGTTTTAAGGCACATTTGATTTAAAAAACAAATCACATTCTCTTATAAAAGTAAAACTAAAAGGAACATTCCCAAAAAATAAACCAACAAAGTAAACAATGTAAACAAAGTAAAATACTACCTATGTACTAATAGTCAGTCTTTAGTCATCATCTTCGCAAACAGGACATTCGTAATTCGCTCGGTTTGAACCATTATTACAATGTCCACAAACCCATTTGTTACACGTTACGCATTTAATCCAAGCCTTTCGATTAGTGTACTCAGAATAATCATCAAGCAAATTGAGCACGAGGCACAGGAGGAACATTCATAGTGGGGGTCATTCGAACCAATGTTACAAGTGCCGCAGACCTACTTCAAGCAGGATATGCAACAGATCTAATCATTTTTGCCAGTGTAATTTTTATAACTGCAATTGCATAATGTGCAGTAAGAGTCGGTGTTTTGCTATCAATATTTATGCCTGTTAGACCACGTGACGTTGAGGCTACTGGATCCGTGGTTTTTACGTTAGAGTTAAAGCACGTTGTCCTTGATTTTATTTTTTGAATTGGCTTTTTTGGTAACAATTCTTTTAGGCAAGTTTGGAACAGTCTTTTTAGGCAACTTTGGTGGTAAAGCATCAGGTTCTTCGGTGTCAGAAGTGAGTAGCTGCTTTATCATGTAAAACATCAAGCTCTTGGGCATCTGTAGATTTGGGGGCCATCGTAGCTGATTTTGTTTTCATTTGTTCACCTGGCCTTGTGGAAACTTTCTTTCCCCTTTTACGAACTGCTGTATCATTTTTGTAACCACGAGATTCATTCAGAAACTCAAGTAAACTTTCATCCAAAGACCTTTCCGAATTTGACTGTGTCGATGGAAGTTTTGCTAAAACGGTTTCAGGGCTAAAAGGGCTTATGCCTGTTGATCGAAATCCGGACTGCAGGTTTTTCCCTGCATTTTCTTTTATGTATACCCATAAACGGTTTAATAACGATGCGAATTGCTCCTTCGGGATGGAACCTTTTAGACGCGATTCCTTTCTCCAGCTATCCAAAACCTCCCTCCACTTTCGCTTCATCAGAGCAAAAAAACTGACATCCAGTGCTTTCATTAAGTGTGTAGAGTTTGTCGGGAGGGGAGTCATGTAGATGTTATTGTCTAGGGCAGGTTCTACGACGCTTCGGTTACTTGTGCACCAACCGCAGCTCGCTGGCGTTTAATATTGGTTGCTAAGCGAGTGCTTAAGTTGTTCCTTGCTGCAAAGCAATGTACAAAGTCTTCTCCAGTTGATTATTCTTCCATCCTGAAATATCTCTGCCCTGTTTGAAATTTCGAAATAACCTGGCGAACATCTGCTTGTAACTTTAGTAACTCCTTCCCCCCAACTTCGTTACTACTTATTCTGTTTATTCACCAAAATCACTCTGAAAAGAAAGAGACACTTGGTAATCAACTGAAAAAAATAATATAAAGTAAAAAAAAAGAGAAAAGACAAAATTATAGTAGGTGTTGAAATTTATCCAGATGTCGAAGTTCCCCCGGTTTACGGTATCTGATGGTGCTAACTGATGGTACCCATCGAGGTACCAGATTTGGTACCCATGGTATCGCCTGCCAGTTAGTATGGTCAGAGAGCTCTTGAAAAGTTAAGATAGGAATGTCAAATTGATTTTACTCCGTCTCTAATGATCTTCTTGTCACCAAGGTGAAAAGTAGCCAAAGTACCGATTTTCAACTATTTATAGCTGTGAAACTACTAACTCTAACACACACGATAGATAAAATATGCTTAGAATTTTAAGAAAAATCGAAAAATAAATTAATATATAGGGTGTTCCATTGAAATAAAATTAACTTTTTGTTTTTCCCTGTATACCGATAATTTTTCCAATATTTTTTATACGCAGAAAAACAGTATTTTTCAGTACCTACATAACCATACTTTTAATTTTTTTGGAACACTTAAAATAAGAAAGTTAAAGGGGGGCGACATTATAGGGGATCACCCTGTACCTTCTTGAAAATTTTGGTGGTTCTGCAACTCTGCAGTTCTTATGTACCATCCGCCCCTGGGCATCGGCAATATTAGCTGACAAATTGTTTGCTGTTAGGAAACCCTTGAAGGAATAATAATTGACAGCGTTACCGTTTTAGTACATTTGTATTAAATTTAGTACATTTTTAACGTGTAAGTACAATAGTACATTTTACAGGGATAGTGGTCAAATTTAGTACATTTCACACGAGCGCTCAAAAATTGATCAGGACCATCTCGTATAGATAACCGCTGAAAGTTACGCTTGCCTTGTTGGAATGAAAAAGCAATAGGAATCTTTACAGGAACCTTTAACTTTAAACTCTTCTGCCTCCGTCACACGGATCCCTGGTAATTCCCTGCCTGCCGCAGAAATCACAAGCGTCTAGCAATGGAGGAAAATTTTCGTTGCGATTCCGTACATGCGCAATGGTGAAACAAGAATAATAGGTATTATTATGGCTTTGCATGACCCTCCGCTCGCTACATACGGGGCGCAATCAACAAGAACTAACTAAAACTAACCCAAGACTAACCCAAAGTTAAGAAAAAGAGTAAATTAATCAAAAACAAACATAACCTTATAAAAGGTAAACAAAACATCTCTCCCGACCGACGGGAATCGAACCCGCAGCGCAGAAATCACAGACAAACACTCTGCCCACTACACTACTGAAAGAGTTTCGCTAGAGAGACTAAAGACATGGATAATTCCGATATTTCGGCCATATTACGCATGCACGGTATCGGATCGAAAATTTGGCCCCTATCGCTAGACGCTTTTCAGAAAACCCCGAGCGTCTGCTTTAAACATATTTTATTTTCAGTTAGCTTAGATGTTGCTGTTAGGGAGCAGTTGGCGTTTATTTATCTTGCCTCTTGTGTTTCAGATGTTTATTTTCAGTTAAGAATTTTATTTTGTTTAACGATATATTTTTCTTGTTTTTGGTTTTAAAAATATATGTATTCGTAATTATAAAGGACCTGCAAGTTTTATTTCTATACAATTAATTAACCTGCAAAATACACTTTGCCAACGAAAGCGAGCTTACAGCTTTTAATTGGCGATAAAAAACAATAGGGCTATAAGGGGTCAAATTTTCGATGCGATATCAGAATTATCCATGTCTTTACGTTCTAGCGAAACTCCTTGAATGCCTCGGTGGTGTGGTAGGCAGAGTGTTTGCCTGTCATTTCTGCGCTGCGGGTTCGATTCCCGTCGGTCGCGACAAATGTTTTGTTTACCTTTTTTTTAAATTATGTTTGTTTTTTATTAATTTACTTTCTTTTCTTAATTTTGGTTAGTTCTTGTTGATTGCGCCCTCCCCCGTAGCGAGCGAGGGGCCATGCAAAGCCATAATAATGCCTGTTTTTCTTGTTTCGCCATTGCGCATTCACGGTATCGCATCGAAAATTTGACCCCTATGGCTAGTTAAATAAAAACTGTTTAGTACAATTTAGTACATTTTCGGGATATTTGTAAGTACATTGGTAAAATCGTCTGCGGTAACACTGATAATTGACTTTTTTTAATAAGTATATACTATATAGGTATAAGTGGTAAATATTGTAGTTTTGTTTATTAGGCTAAGTAATTAAGTGTCGATAAGTAGCTGGAGTCTAGCTTTAATGGAACACTGTTTTTTTATTACTTTCCTGGGTTTTACGCAAAGGATATTTAGAGTTTTATTTTTTTTTTGCTGTGGCGTGTGTCATTGGTAAATGATAATCTTTTTTGAGTTTATTTTGAAATTTAATTTTAAAAATGTCTTTGTTGGGTAAAATGACAAAGATCGAACAAAATATAAAGGACAGAAAGCTAGGCTGTACAAGCTTTACACAGGACCGCTTATGGGGTTGAAGGTCAGCCGCGCCAAACAAGGAAAAATTTGAGGACCTTCCAAGTCTTTCAGTTTGGAAAGAATTCACAGGAATTTAATGCTAAAGTTGAAGAAATAAAAAATGGCTTAGAATTGAGTGCCCCTCATGGCGATGTGTGATATTCTCAACCTGGATTATTATGGTGATCAGGATAAAGTGGTGAATAGAATAAGTTTATTTTCGAATAATTTAACAGTTGATGCTGAGAGTAGCGAAGAGGATGAAGAGGACCAGAACCAAGAAGAAAGGGGAGAGGAAGTAGACGATGAAAATGAAGATAACGTACCCTTATCAAACTTGGCTGGTAATAGGCAACAGAAAACCGATTCGTTTGCACTAACTTTTCGCGATGTTGAAGACAGCATCCGATCATTCGATGGTAAGGATGATTACCCTATTAGCAAATGGGTTACCGATTTCGATGAAATAGAGGAAATCACCGGATGGAATTACTTGCAAAAGTAAATTTTTGCAAAAAAGTCATTAGTTGGTCTAGCTAAGCTTTTCGTACAATCTGAGAAGGGGATTAAATCTTGGTCGGTGTTAATGAAAAAATTGATAAGCTAGTTTGAGGTGACAGTTAGGAGCGCCCAAGTGCATAAGATGTTGATGCAACGGACAAAGACTGCAATAGAAACAGTTCAGGAATATATAGTCTAGTAATGCGAGAGATTGGTAGCCGTGGCAAGCTGGACGAAGATATTATTATTCAGTATATAGTGGACGGGATTCAAGATGAGAGCTAACATAATTTTGCTATATGGTACAAGAACTTATAGAGAATTTAAAGAGAAAGTTAAGCTGTATGAGCAGGTGAAGTCAAAATAAAAGACAAGTAATCAAGGTAATAGGCAAAAATGGACTAGAAAAAATGAGAAGAATGATTCTGAAGAAGAAAGAACGGGGTAAATGGAAAGGAACATCGACGAAATGTTTTAATTGTGGGCATAGAGGACACATATCATCAAATTGTCCTGATAAAGCAAAATGAATCAAATGTTTCAATTGCCAAGGTTTTGGCCATATTTCCACTAAATGTCCTAAGATAGTGGGAGAGAGTTCCGGCACCAGGGTTAACTTTGTCGAAGCTGTCCTGAAGTATTCTGTTAACTTGGTGATTAATGACGTGAAGTTGACAGCTTTATTCGATACCGGCAGTGATATTTCTGCAATCAGAGATGATATTTATGATCACTACTGCGCCGCCGATAAGCCAGAAAAAGATCAGATCTGTTTGAGAGGGATCGGTAACACCACAGCTAGCACTGTAGGATCATTTGTAAAATATGTAGCTTAACGACGAAACAATTAGGTAAAAAATTCACGTTGTTCCAAGAGATGCTATAAGCTTTACAGCTATTGTTGGAAACAACTTATTATTGCAAGCGGAAGTACGAATTAGGTTATATATATAATGGTTTATAAAAAAAAAATTTTTTTGATGTTAATAAATACTGATGAATGTCCAAAAGATGACGAAATTGAAGTTAGTCATTTACAGAATAACGAACATGAAGAAAGATTGTCGTAATTAGTAAGATGTTATAAACCGCGGAGAAGACTATGTCAACTAACATAAAAATGAAGATTTTCACCTTCTGAGAAAGCAAATAGAGCAGTGGTTAAAGGGGGGAATAATTCGAAGTTCATCCGAATTTGCTTGTCCTATAGTCGTGGTAAGAAAAACGGATAAGCTAGGATTTGCTGTGATTTCAGGAAATTAAATAGCAATATCATAAAGGACAGATTTCCCTTACCACTAATCGAAGATGTGATGGACCAATTGCAGGGGGTAAGACCTTTCAGTACAATCGATCTAAAGAATGGATTCTTTCATGTACCGATGGACGACAACTCGATTAAGTATACATGCTTTGTTGTTGCTACCGGACAATACGAATTTTTGAGATGTCCTTTCGGTCTGTGTAACAGCCCTGTGATATTCCAAATATTCGTTAGCCATATTTTCAGGGAGTTAACGGCAAAAATTTAACTCTATATTACATCAATCAATCAATCAATCATATTTATTTCTTTATAAGTTACATTAGTTCCTTAACTAACTACCAGCTACAGTACCTATCTAACTGTCGGGTTTACTTGAAGCCAGTGCTTCACCCGCTACGGCGTTAACCCTGCACAGCAAGGGACTCGGCCTAAGCTAGGAGTAATCGTTAATCCAGGCCAATATATCAATTTACTTGGGCATACCCTTCAAACGTATTGCATATTCGTTACCCACAGGATGACTGAGTAGTCTTGAATTCATGTTAAGAGGTGAGTACTATCTACAGGGAAAAGAGAATCAAAAACCCTGCTTTGGAATGACAAACACAACATTTATATCCTATTTACATATTTACAGTAGGCCGAAGGTGGGTGTTCCCACTCTCCGGTTTGCATGTTTAGCGGAGGAAGCTCCTCCCCCCGAATTTAAGTAAGTGATTTTCAGTATGAAACTAAAAGTTAAACTTATCGATTCCATTGTTGAAAAATTGCAGTGTAGCTTGAAATATCGCATTTTTATTGCCTTCGCAGGCTTCAAGACAGCCTGCAAAGTCTTCGAGTGCTAGGAGAAGTTGTTCGATATTAACTAGAGAATTTATTTTGTCTGTTACTGTTTGCAATCTAGTGAATGAGTTGACTATAGGGTTATCTAATATTGGCCTAGATTCGTTATTACTTACATTACTATTAGTATTTACATTTCTTTCAGTATTCACACGGACATTATCGCGTACCTGCACGTTTTCACATTCATTTCCACTCTTTTTGCTCTGGGTCTTGAGAGGGGGGAAGTTTCTGTTAAAGTCTCTACCGGTTGTTGCTGCACGCTGCTTTTGCCACGCTGGTCTCTCAGGAAGGGGCGCTGGTTTGAAGTTTCGCTGCTGGTTGGGTTGTTGACTCGGTCGAGTCAGCTGTGAGGCTTTAAACAAGTACACCGAGCACTTCGGGTCGGTTGATCGGTGTTCTCCATTGTAATTTGCGCATCTTATGGCATCTTCATTACATTCAGTTATCTGGTGGCCGCCCGCGCATTTTGAGCAACGCCAAGCCCGCTGACCATATGTCAAGGCATGGCCATGTCCCTGGCATCTCTTGCACTGAGTAATTACTTTATCGTTAGTTCTATATGCCCAACTGATAACTACACTCATTAGGTGTTTGCAGTGCTGATTCAAATACTTAAGTGTGATATTTCCTTCTGTAACCACTAGGAAAAGCGGCGATCTTGTCTTACGCATTTGATATACTTCTTTGATTTTCAGTTCGTATTCGTCAATGAGGGCGTTTCTCACCTCTTGCGGTAAGATCCCGCCATCCAGGCCCCGCAGGACGAAGGCGTGGGTTTTGGTTAGCTTATCCGCGTAAGAATGGAATTCCATGTTCTCGTTTTCGAAGATGCGTTTTAGGTTCGCCCAATCTTTGGTCTCGGTACACCAAACTATTGTCGAATTTTTGGTGTATTTCACTTTGAAATCGCGGACATTGGCCGCTCTCAAGTTGGCCAGGAATTCCTGGTGGCTTTTAACACCACCCTTAATAACTATGGGTGGCGGCGGTGCAGGCTTGGTTTTTAGCGTGCTTTTAGGTCTAGGCTGAACTCGTCTAGGCCTAGAAGTCTGCTGAGTTGGGATATTCTTCTCGAGTGAGACATCCATGATGCTATCTTCTTCGGTTTCGGAGAGTGGCTCAAAGCGATTGCTCGTCTTGATGCCTCCCATATCTAGTTCTACTTCCTTTATGTTCTTTCTAAACTTTAAGTTCTTAAAGGGCACCTTAAAGGGGTCCTTTTTAGGGATTGCGCCCTTCGAAGCAGGGTCTACTGTCAGGAGCACAGAAGTCAGGGGAGGAGTCGACTTTGCCTCAGTGGGCGGAGCCACGTTGTCTGCCGGCGGTACGTCGTCTGGCGTAGCTCTACTGTCTAACGACGCAGTTTCCATGTTCGTTGTGGCCAAGGTCGATGGAAGGTCACCAACTGCGTTTTATGGGCGCTTTTTTGCTCTTTTTCAGAAATCTCACCTGATCGTTTTTTCTTGTATACAGGTGACGTATCACTTTTAGGTTTCGTTGATTGATCGTTATTGGGTGTTGCTGACGGGGCCCTTTTGCTTTTTTGGCCGCAGTCAATCTTCGATTTTACTTCATTTTTCCGGTTTTTGATCCTCTTGGGATGTGCTTTGGCTATATGATCTAGCCCCCTGAAGAATGCTTCTTCAAGCTCATTATGAGCCGCATTTTCATTTAAAAGAACCGAGAGCCAATGCCGGCATTCGAGGCATCTAGGGAATTCCTGCAGGTTTTTTACCAACTTATTAATTTCTTTAAGCGTCTTCGCACGATCGCTTAGGTCAGAATCGTCCCGAGAGATCTCAGAGAGATCGTCTCCCGTCTCAGACATTTCAGTCAATGGCCGGGGATCCGTCCCCGAAAACTGCAAATTTTAAGATTTCTAGTTGTTTACTAGGGTTTGTGTACAAACCCAAGCACAACCATGAAAAATACACCTTAGGAAGATGATTTAGGCTTGTCGAGCTTAAGTACCACGAAATACGGTCTAAAGTCGCGTGCGGGCTCAGGTAACAGGAGACCCCGCGAAATCCAGTCTGCTCTCTAAGACGGTCGAAAGCAGAGTCTCTATATTACATGGGTGATGTGATAACACTCAGCGGAACAGAAGAGGAAGGCCTGGAACGGCTTAAAATGGTTTTAGATGTTGCTAGAGAATATGGACTTGAGATCAACAAGAAAAAGTGTCAGTTCTTGAAGAAGAGCGTCAATTTTTTGGAGTTTATAGTCGAAAATGGGAAAATTCAACCGTCTGACGAGAAAACGTTGGAAATAGGGAAATTTCCTCAGCCCACGTCTTGTAAACAGGTGCAGTCATTTTTGGGACTCACCGGATACATTCGGAAATTTATTTCAGCATATGCGATTATAGCGAAACCCCAGAGTGATCTCTTAAGGAAAGAACAACCGTTTTTATTTGGTGAACTGCAGATACGAGCCTTCCTGAAACTAAAACAGCTGTTAACAAACAACCAGTCTTAGCAATATACCATCAAGGACGTGAAACGGAATTGCATACGGATGTGAGCAGCCATGGATATGGGGCATGCTTATTACAGAGATCAGATGAGGACCACAAGCTACATCCGATTTACTATATGAGTACGAAGACTACACCTGCCCAGGAGAAGTATGAGCTGGAGGTTCTTGGTATTATACAAGCTGTGAAGAAGTTCAGAGTTTATCTTTTAGGAATACCTTTTAGAATTTTAACCGTCTGTTCTACGTTTGGCTCTAAATGAAGTAACACCAGAAGATTGTATGATACTAAGAATAAGACAGGCACAAGAGAAAGATGACCACATAAGAGCTATTAAGCAAATATTGTGCACCAATTGTGTATTGTATAAGTACGAAGATGCTAAGGAATTACTGGTCGTACCTAAGAAAATGCAGTTAGAAATCATTAAGAAAATGTATCATGTTGGACATTTTACGGTGACCAAAACGGAGGAGATGATAAAAAGAGAATTTTACATACCGAGGCTAAAGGAAAAAAATCCAAGAGTGTATTAGGAATTGCATATTGGGTAGTAGGAAAGAAGGAAAGAAAGAGGGAATGCTTCACCCGACTTCTAAGAACGATTATCCGTTGCATACCTACCATATAGATCATCTTGGCCCATTGGCTTAGTTGTTGATGACTTCAAAATTTACTTGGCTTTACCCAACTAGATCGACCACTGCCAAAGAAACCGTAAACTGCTTAAGACGGCAACAGAATTTTGGAAATCCTTGTAGAATAATCAGCGATAGAGGAAACGCATTTATAGCACAGAAGTTCTAAGATTATTGCAAGGAAGAAGGCATACAACATATTTCGGTTACGACAGAGGTACCTAGAGGCAATGGCCAGGTGGAGAGAGTCAACCGGACCATAATTCCCGTATTAATCAAACTAAGTATGGATAACTCGGCAAAATTGTTTAAATGCGTTAACAATTTACAAAAGGCGTTAAATTGAAGAACCATTGACATGACTGCGTTTGAAGTTTTATTTAGAATAAAAATGAGAAACAAAGAGGATTTGGCAATTAAGGAGGTAATAGAAAAAGAGTTAAGTCAGTTTAACGAGCAACGTGAAGAAATAAGGAAAGAGAGCCGAAGGAAGATTTTGGAACTTCAAGAAGAAAATCGCAAGCGATACGACTTGAGGAGACGGAACCCAAAGTCTTATCAGAAAGAAGACTTAGTGGCGATCAAACGAACACAGTTAGGACATGGAATTAAACTAATGAAGAAATACGTAAGGCCTTATGAGATCACCAAAAATCACCACCACCATCAAAATTGGACATCATGAAGGTGCGATGAAAACAAGTACATGCACTGAAGCCCTGGGTCGACAATACTAGTCAATCTGAGTCGGATTCATAGTCAGCCGAATGTAGTATCCGAGTGAGCCGGTAGAATATTAAAGCCGCATTAATACAACAGCATACCGCAATATTTTATTCGACCCTTTATCCCGTTATAACTCAGCAAAGCATTGTATCTAGTGACACACGCCTATTTTTAGATCGAAGGTCGCCGGCGGGGATGGAAATCGTTTCGCGTTGTGACAGCTGCGGAGGGAGTGTTACACATTTTACTGAGCACTGAGTAGTTTTTAATGAGACGAGCGAGAGATAAGGTCGCGTGTCGCGCGCCTTTCGAACGGTATTTCGTTAGACGTAACGAATATATTCTTATCTTCTTTTTATTGGTGGGCGGCCATTTCGCACAATACACTAATGAGTGCCAATAAAGCTGAGACGCGGCTACTTGGACATTATTGTATTTATGCCTGTGTGCGAGAATTTATTTATTAAATAATATAAATATAATTTTTTGTGACGTTGAGCCGTTAAACTGTATCAAGGAACTACTTTGTGATTGTAACTCTGTGCCGACGCGACGTGCCTTTGGTTGCTAGATTCATGTGTCAGTCCTTTGTATATCATTTTATAATAGTTATTTTCATATTAAATGCCAAAGTATCCAGTCGGAAAGTAACCAGGACCTTTTATTTCAATTACCCTTGGACAACATACATAAAAACCTACATTTATGTGTTTAAAAATGTAATATAATGTCATCCTTAGAAAACTAATGATAACATTCCTCATATAAAGGAATTATTATGGCTATCCATTATTTTGTACTAAACTAATAAATTAGTAATAGAATTAAAATTAATGAAGATAAACGTCACAATTTGGAAATGCTTAAAGACTACGCTCTTATTAAAGAGAAATGCTTTAAGTAGGTAATGGCAACTTTGAAAAGGTGACATTTATTAAAGGAAATACAATTGTAGGTAAAAAATAAATCTTACTAATGTAATGGTTTCTCTCTTTTGTTATCTCATTTATTGTGTTTTTAATGTAAGTTGTGTTTCTTCAGCTGTGACGATTATTTTCTGTTGGTTTTTCCCTGCTAGATTTATCTGAAATGGTCTTGCGCTATTATAGAATTTGGTAGTGATAGAATCGATATTTTTGTCATAGTACTTATTTTTCGATGTTATGTTTTCAAGTTAAATGTATTTCGCTACTGTAATATTTTAGGTAAAAGATGAATTGAAGGTATGTTATCCTGATCATCCATTGCTCAGCGCTTCTGCGGCACCGATACCTGACCATGAATGGGATTGTGACCATGTCTACGATATTCTGGTGGTCACACAAGAGGTAATAGCCATAATAATGTGAAATATTCCATATAACTAGAACTATTTATTTAAGCATTTCTTCTAATCTATATATATATAT
>MU191635.1:1676-34408 GCA_016904865.1 Pissodes strobi
CGCCTACACAGTCGAGTAATGACGGATTTACTGACGTTTGAAGAAAAAAGTATTTATTGCATGTGGATGTCAAAAAGGTAAATTATCATTAGATTAAATAGGTACATAATAAAACTTAATCAAATAATTTGTTATTAGATTGTATGGAAGCAAAGCTTGTACACGTAGAATACATTAAATAGGTTGCATAGGATCATGCAAAAAAATAGGCAGTGAAGATGAATAGATTTTGTTATTATAAAGATTTTTTTTTACATTTTGAGTTTTTGTATTTTGAATAAAAGCTAGTCCTTTATTTAATATCATTGCATTAAGTACCTATACGGTTTATAGGAAAAATAAATTTCAGTACAATCGAAAATGTCTTCATTGACTTTATTCAAATAATAATAGCTATTATTATTATTAGTATACCTAATCCGTAATGTGAAAAACCAGTTATTGTATTATACAATAGGCGAGAAAGAGACGGAGCTATGAAGACATGTGAGATGCTAGACTACTGGGGCAGCGCGAGATCCGACGATCGCGGCTAGAAGAAAATTACTTTTTTTATTGAGATAACCCACATCTTTAAAATACTATTTCATTAGACCTGATACATTAATTTTTGAGACACCCTATATATGGGTATATTTTGAGACACCCCTTATACATGTAAAAGATAAAAACAAGTCATAAATTGAAGTCGAGTTTTTGCGAGGTTTTTTGGAGGAGATCCGAAAGGTATTGCTGGAGAACGAAAAATAGAGAGTCAGAAGCCAGCGGAGTGTACAGTTTATTTTGGTGAATTGTTTTGCTTCTGTGTTGCAATATTATGTCATTACAGGTCGGTAAACTGAAACTTATAATATTGTTATTATCATAATTTGTACCATTATATATTTTATACTCATTGATAATTAATATTTGATGGCCTAACATGTGTATACCTTTTCATATTGTTATTAACATAATTTACATAAATATTTCTTCTATTTTCATTGATAATTAATATTTGATGGCCTAACATGTGTATACCTATTCATATTATTATTAACATAATTTGCATAAACATTTCTCCTATTTTCATTGATAATTCATATTCGATGGCATAACGTGTGTATATATTTTGATATTGTTATTAACATAATTTGCATACATATTTCGTCTATTATCATTGATAATTGATATTTGATGGCATAAGTGTGTATATATTTTGATATTGTTATTAACATAATTTGCATAAATATTTCTTCTATTTTCATTGATAATTAATATTTGATGGCATAACGTGTGTATATATTTTGATATTGTTATTAACATGATTTGCATAAATATTTCTCCTATTTGATGGCATAACATATGTATATATTTTGATATTGCTATTAACATAATTTGCACAAGTATATTGATTTCATTCTCATTGATAATAATTCATATTTGATGGATGGCACAATATGTGTATATATTTTGATATTGTTATGAACCTAATTTGCACAAATATTTCATTTATTCTCATTGATAATTTATATTTGATGGCCTAACATGTGTATACCTTTTCATATTGTTATTAACATAATTTGCATAAATATTTCTCATATTTTCATTGATAATAATTCATATTTGATGGCACAACATGTGTATATATTTTGATATTGTTATAAACATAATTTGCACAAATATTTCATTTGTTCTCATGGATAATTTATATTTGATGGTATAACAAGTGTATATATTTAATGAAATCGTTTTATGCTGTGAATAACACTGTGTATTGTTTCCTGTCTCTTCGTGCTGGAATTTTAGTTTTAGTATGACTGTGATTGTAATGTAAGTAAGGGACTTGATGAATCCACTAACATTTTCCTCCCCTGACTGAGCGAATATCCTAGCTATAAATCGTGAGCTTGCGAGCAAAGCACCCTAAGTCGTTCTTTTAACAAATGCTATATTTTCAATGATTTGCTTTTGTATGAAACCTATGTGAAATTTAAATTAACATTATTTTGTAACCTTGAATTTTTGACTTGATGCCAATTGCTTATAAGCGCCCGAAATGATAAAGGATCTGTAGCCTGTGCAGAATTACACAGAATGAAACCACATATCGTAATTGAAATGTATTATATCGAAATGACTATAACTAATTAGCAACAGTAAACGAATACTATTCAATCACAAATAATGTAATCAATCGCTAAGCGATAACGAAGGAAATATATATATTAATCGGCCTGCAGGTCTTACTAGAGATATTAGCTCAATTTGCAACTATAGCTGAGTAGCCTCCCGTACGGGACCTCAGTACATGCTGGCGACGTCTGGCTAACTAATACCAAACTCTTCAGTTTTGAATGTATTGTAGTATTGTTACAAGTGTGGAACTACGAATTGTGGTACGAGAGACAGTAATTTAATTAATTAAAATACTAATAGATTATACAGCATAATTCGGTTTAGGAATTAAGATCGAGGGTTTCTCTGCCGTACTCTTTCCCCTCGTGAATTCCAGGCTGAGTCCGGCACGCTTTTCTTTAACAAATTAGGCGTATTAGGAATCTGTGGTTTAATTTACATGACGCACCTTTCCCTCAAATTTCCCTAAATGTGTTCCGTTGAAGCGCATAATGAGTGAGTAAAATTGTGCAAGATATAATAATAACACAACGTAGGTATTGGTCCTCTTTTTAATCAATTTCTTTTTAATCTAATTTGACGATCATTGGCAAAATAAAGCCAAAGCACAATTTTACTTATCTGATTCAACTATTTTGAATCGACCCGGGTACGTTATACTACATTATATTTAATTCTATTTGTCCATTACCATTTGAGAAAAAAAAATTATTCTTGCACCTATATATTCTAGATACTTAAGGCAAACTTTTTGCAAGAATAAAATTTTTTGATTTGAGCCTTCATTTCGGAGAGAATGCGAGGTGAATACAAAAATGAATATATTTCAATCAGATTTTTCCGAGGTTCGAAGGGAGATATTTCAATTTTTTGATTTATTTTGCCGTAAGGGCCAACGTAATCTGCATATTTCAAGCAATGATAAAAAATATAAATCGAACAAAAATGTAGATGAATTTTATATGAAAACATTCATAAATTAATATCCTACACGTTCATATAATAATCTCGATTTTTAGGTATACTGCCCTTTTGCCCGTTCTAATTTTTGACTACCTTCGGATTTTGAATTAATATAATAAAACCTTCATTCTGTGAAAATTTCAGCTTGTAACCCCGAGGTGCCCACAAAAATCATTTATAGAAGGCTTTTACTGCTTTGGGCACTCTACTATAAATCATTAGGAAATATCGAACAATAGAATACAATGCAAAACAGATAATGGTAACTATAAATAATAAGGAAAGAAAAATTTTATAGGAATTGATTATGGATGAAGCCCCCTTCATTATCCACTTGTAGGCGTCTTCTCCATTGATTAATAGAATTATTTTTAATAGGCTGATTAAACTCATCTCAGCAATAAATAATTCTATTTTTCCACTCGTCTATTGTCGTTATAATTGGCATACACCATGGATTCCAGGATTCCCCATATGCTGTAGTCAACGGGATTCAGATTGGGTGGCCACAAATCCGGCTCGATAAAATCCGGGAAATTTTCTTGGAGATTTCAAATTACAAATTTTCAAGCACATGCTGTTGATAGGCTTCGGAATTTATCTTTACATTTTTATTAATAAAGGTAATACTGGTGTTTCCTGACTCAGAAACACCCAAAGTCACCATGACTGATTCTGCAAAAATGTGCCTTTGGAATCGAAAATTTATCCGCAGAACATCTCGCTTTTTGTGGCATTTGAGTATATCCTGATATTTTGGGCATTTTGTGGCTGGCGTAAAAAGACTTTTCCATCAGAAAACCAAATTTTTGCGATATCCTCCCTGCTGCAAAATCTTCTTAGAAGCTGTTGGCATCTTAAAACTTTTTTCTTTTATTTTCATAACATTTTTGGCAATACACATTTTTGCATAATTTTAGGTTAATATCACTTTTTAATATTCTTCGCACTGTTGTTCTCTTTATTCTTGTGGTTCTTGAAATTATTACATCTGGTGAATTAACGTTTTCGACAATTTGCTGAACTCTTAAAATATTTTCTTGACAACGTCCACCTCTTTTTCTTCCATGACCCGCTTTAATTTGAATAGTTCCATTTTCGCGATAATATTTTAAAAAATAGCTTACGGTACTTAACTTCCAGTTTGTTTCTGGAAACATTTTGAGTAATTTTCGGGCACCCATATTTTTTTCTATTAATACCTACTTTAATCAAAATTTTGTCTTACAAAGATAGAACTATGTCTGCTTATTTAAAATTAATCAGGAACATTCTGAAGTGTCAAAAATTTTACAACATTTTAACAGACAAGCAACGCTGCTATGAAATTCCATAGTAACCTTAATCAAAGTAAAGTGAAATAGTTAATGCCGACAAGCATCATCATACAAAAAAACATCGTTTCTTAGGTTTTGGTCCTAAAGTATTGACATTTTCAGGACATATTTTCCCATAAATGTAAGTAGCGCAGTTCGTTTTTGCAACGAGCTTAAATGCACCAATTTCATAAAATCATCGTAAGTACGGTTCTGGCCAAAATCCGCCTGCTCCATTTTAAAGTCATAGTCAGAACATATTGATTAATATCACATCCAAAAATCATTAAAATCCATAAATAAACAAAAACGTTATTAAAGGTCAAATTATGTTCCAACTTAATTTGGCCCACAGTGTAGATAGATAGGTACCCAAAAATATTAAACAGCATTACAGAAGACTGTGAAGTAAATACTTACCACAAATAATTATCCACTCCTTGCAAATTCACTCATATTTATAAGAAATCGAAATAATCCATGCCTACAATTTCATTCACTGAGTCGAGAGTCAAAATACTGGTTGCATTACCTGACATTTTATTAATAGCGTTGAGCGGCGATTAGGATAAAGTGAAAATATATCGCACCAAGAATGCCAAAGTTGCTGTAAAAGCTTTTTTAATGCATTTTTGGGATGTGTAACCAAGGTGTTCACAAAATAATCTAGCCGTATACCACTCGACCTACAAATTTAACTGGATTAAACTATCTAAATATTCTTTCCATGATTGTGCTTTTTCGGAAATAGGTTCACAATATTTATTATTAAATTATTGTGCATTCAACTATTTTCCAAGCAAAATTCATGTTCAAAATAAGTTGGATAGTTTAATCGAATAAATTTATAGGTATTGTGATATAATACAATTCTTATATTGAAACTATTATTTTCTTTGACTAAATTGGCATTAGCTTCGAGATTAAAAGATAATCCCAGTATAGCATAACGCTACATACCTACCTGAAAAGCATTTCTAATGCGAGCATCGCGAAAGTAACGAAATGCTAATTCTGACTGTTCAAAAATCTCATCGGTTAATTGCATAACATCTGTCAAGGTAAAGTTACGCTCCTTCTAGACACAAACTCCTTCATCTGTGCCCACACTGGAAAATATTTCATCCATCTTATAAGTTTTCTCCCTTGGTTTCGCCATTTTAATGAGACTGTAGAGCTCCGGTTTTAACATTTTATCGCCAAATGGAATATTTTTCTCGCCTAACCACTTGTTCATGTCTTCTTTGTTTGTTAACGATGTAGTTATTTATTTGCCTGTTGTGGTATGGCGCGTTGTCTACTACTACACTGTTTGGGCGTAAATTCGGCCCTAGGTTGTTTTTAACCCACTTTTCATAATTCATATCATGATGGTAATCCCCAATACTGCCGTCTGACTTCCATATTCTGACATATGAATTTGGCACAAAACCGTCTTCTCCTCCAGCGTTCACGATTATTAGGCGTGTGCCTTCTGATACAGGTTGTCTTATGCCTTCGTCAGTTTCGTCGCTCCAAGATTTTTGGTGGATTGTATGTGATGAATATATGTATGTTTCATCCATATAAACAATTGGTCGTCCTTCTGCATGGTAAGTTTTCCTTTTCTTTACAAATTGGATTCGAAGATGGCTTACATCAGGTTTTCTATTAAAATTGTTCTATTGATTTTAGTCTTTCTCCAACGAAATCCAATTTTTTTATTTCTCTCCTTAAACTGTTCACGCACCTGGTAATTTGGCATTACTTTGAAACTTTCTATGAATTCTCGCTAGAGTTGGTACTTATTTTTATGGAAATTGTATATTATTCTGAGTAACACACCTTTATAAGCATCGTACAAAGCTATTTTGCTTTTTCTTTCGTGTCTTCACGTTTTTTGCTTGGTGTGGAAGAAGATTTAACTGTACCAGATTCGACATTTTTTTATTCCTGCTTAATTCGCTTAATGGTGCTTAGACTAATCTTGGCAGCGGCTGAAACACGCTCGTGCACTTTACTGAAATTAATTACTGGTATTCCTGCATCTGCTTCTTGTTTCATAAACTGTATAAAAATGTATACTTTGACCGTTTAATACTCGCCTTTCAACTTTGCTTTTAAAAGCCAGGATTACAAGTAATTCAAATTAATAAATTCATTCGCTAGAAACGTCCTACTTTTTTAACAGTCTGTACAGGGTTATCCAACAAGGACTAGACAACGATTTCTTGACTCCCTGTATTTCTATAAAAAAAAAACGAAATAGCCATTTTATGTAATTTTCTCCCGCGAATTCGGATATGTTCAGCAAAAAACAATTGAACATGAAACAAAAGTGCTGGGGGTCACTTTGATATTTTTTTAAATGGAACACCCTGTATATTACTAAATTTTTGGACTCTCTAGAAAAATCTAAACACATTTCGTGTATAATATCCTATACCTATCTTTAGCCAAATATTGACAGGCTCTAAAATCTATTAATATTAATATTATATTATTAATCTTGTTAACACGGTTCAAACTGGTTTGAAAACATTGTATTTTCTTGTCAAATAGTGACGTTGCGGTTGCTTTGTGTTGAACCGTATTCAAAAACAATCTGGACATGCATTTGAACCATTTCACCATCTTTCTCTTTTGACCATGTCGTTGTCATATGTCATGTACGGCCGAAATCTGAGTTTGTTGTTATTGAATCTGGGTTATGTTTTGTCGTATTTTAGTAAATATAAAAATATATGTAAATCAGTTAGTTATTTAATAACTATACGGTATTGTTAATTATGAGTAATGAAAAACTAAAATTAGAAATGGAAGGTATATAGTTCAAATTCAAATTGATGATTATTTGTTATTATCCCTGAATGTGGAAACGGCTAATCACTTGGAAAATGGTAATTTAAATTTTTTACCAAGGCAAATAGCATAATGGCCTACCTATTATTGTATTTGAAAAAAAAAACATCCAGGGCTTAGATCCTTTGCATATAAACAATACAGCAATAAAGGCAAATGATTATTTTCATTAAGTAGCAGTGGAAGTAATGCTGTTCCTTTGTTCATCGTGGCTTTATAATAAAATCAAACCGAAATTTAAATACAAACAGATCCTAAATAAAAATTAAAATAACAAATATGAGAGGACAGATGACATGATGCTCCGGTTTAAAACAAGACATTTTCTTGGCAGCCCAAATGATGACGTTGCGTTTTAAATCCGGTTCAAATACATTGTAGAATACGGTTAACAAGAAAAAACGACTCTAAACAGCACAATATCAAAGAAAACGGTTTGCACATTCCTATGTTAACTTTTCATAAACTATCGAATGACAGTATCTTGTATCTTCTAATTTAACCTGCGGATAAAATTAACCGGAACTTTTAAACCTCCGGTTAAATTCAAAGTTACTATCATTCGATAGCTTATGAAAACCCAAGATAGGAATGTGCAAACCGTTTTCTTTGATCTCATGCGGTTTAGATTTTAGAGCCTGTCAAAGTGTCAAAATGCCCGACTTTCAACTGTCAATATTTGGTAAACAGGTAAAGATAGGTATAGGACATTATACACAAAATGTGTTTAGATTTTCCTAGAGAGTCCAAAAATGCAGTAATATACAGGGTGTTCCATTTAAAAAAATAAATATCAAAGTGACCCCCTAGCACTTTTATTTGATGTTCATTTTGCTGAACATATCCGAATTCGCGGGAGAAAATTACATAAGATGGCTATTTCAGTTTTTTTTTATAAAAATACAGGGAAAGTCAAAAAATCGCCTTGTCTAGTTCTCGTTGGACAACCCTGTACAGAAGTAGGCGTGTCAAAAGCAATCAGGTTAATGAGCTCCTAGATAACCTCGCCCACTTGTTTACCGCGCACCCGAAGGTCAGGGCTCTTCCTATTTTGCGAAACCTGTACATAATTAAGTAATGGCTGCCAACACATTCAAAAAGTATATAGACGTGTAAGAAATTCGATTTCCATCACAGAATTCTTAGAAATCAATACATACTCGCTTAAATTGGTCAAAATTACAACATTGGATTAAGTATATGCCGATGGAATTGTTAAATAAATCACTTTTCCTCTGTAAGTGGCTCTAAATTATTTTAAATTTGACGTTTCTTCGGGTGTCATTTCTTTAATTTTTGAGCAACTTTCGATGTTCCAAAGTCAACTTACTCATTACAGTTATCAATAAATAATACTTAATTTTATGGATTGTGGCCTTAACATTGGAAACATTTTCGAAATTCTGTTACATTTGTTTAACACTGTTTGGTAACAATTAATGTTTATCTCGATTATCTGCCAGCAAATATCTCGCATGTTTCTGGTAAAACTTCCTTACATTCGCCATAGATAATAAATACATTTAAATAATTTTCGTTCATATAACTGTAATCGCCTCGGCATGATTATCGCTAATTTTCAAATGGCAAGTAATAGTGACATTTCTGTAGAATATGTTTGGAATATTGCGTAAATCCCAAAATGAAATAATATATAGGGTATCCTATTTAAAATAAGCAAGAAGACATATACCTACTTCCGGTATAACTCAAAGGGACATCATTTTAATATTTTTTATTACGCATGCATCATAATCAACGATTATCGCACGCTGCAGCGTGCTTAAAATGATGTTTATGATGCGCCTACTTTTTTAAAGGTTGCTATAGAAATAGTTGATCATGTCAAATCTGACAGATTAATATATTCGTCAATATATCCCTTAAGTTTAATATTTAAAAAAATTTTTGAGATTATAATGCATTCGTAATAAAAAATAGCGTATGATATACGTGTATAAGAGGCCTTTAAAGCCCTTGCGCCTTACAAAACACTCCGCTGCGCGTCGTGTTTTGAAATATGTCGCGCGTGCTTTAAAGGCCTTCTTATACACTTATATCATAATATACTATTAGCCACACTAGTGTATTACCAAGTTTTAAAAAAATTTCAGCATCTACTTTCCTATAAATTAATCCTCGCAGGACACCCTGTATAGCTATGATATATTTACAAACACATGTAAAACCTATGATAGAAAAGTGCCTAGTTATTTTATTCCAAGCTATTTTTTATTCTAAAGTTTACTAACCAAACCCAACCCTATCAGTATTTCAAAATTTAATTTTGTCATATGGTACCTATAAAAATTGAAATTCAAATTGTATAATCGAAAAATTTTAAAACGTGAATTACTAAAAAAATATGATAAAAAAAAACAAAATTGCAGTTGACATAGTAAAATTGATTAAATATTACAAATAATAAATTAGTCTACAGATAAATTAATATTAAAACAACAATATTATATAGTTAACTGTTTATTTTTAAGCCATTAATATATTCATCAATTTGTACCTCATCTTTAACATTATTCCTTTTGAAAAACGAGTTTATAGCTTCACTTCCTTTACTTAAATTATTTGTAAAATAATCACTTTTTACCTCCATATTCGTACAGATAAATATTTCATTCAAGTCTTCTGTAAGTTTATAGGAAACAACCATTTTGAATGAGGTTTTAAGTGTTGCCAAGATTTCAGCTCGCAACGTTTGATCTCGTAGTACAATATTTGCAACAAAAACGCCTACAACATAAAATTAATGTACGATAGAGTAAAGTCCATTATCTCATTGGATCATTTGTTGCACGAAAAGTTGTAGGGAATGTCGAGATGCACAATTTAAAAATATATTTAAACATATAGGGTGCTTCAAAAAAGTGTGGCGAATACAACATATTTTTTTTTAAATAGAACATACTATTTATTATTTAATTTTTGAATTCTATATAAGATTCTATAAATTTTTTATTAATAATGTTATATACCTAAACCTATTAGTTTTCCCAATATTCCAATTTTTCTAAAAAGATCTACTTTTCACCAGTGTAAAAACTTGGCATATTTGGCATGAATGTTGTTTAAGGATGAACCAAAAGATACATATAATAAGATTCGAGTTATATGTTACAGGGTGTTCAAAATAAACAAATTGGTATCGCCCATTGTAAATTGAAAAATCTCGATTTTTTTTTAAATGAGGGGTGTCGTATTATTTGTTCTTTCTGATAGATTTTACAAAACCTTTCAACTTTTATTAAGTACAGTTGAGCTCGGTAATAACGAACTTGAAAAAATCGGAGAAAATGTTCGTTATAAACGAGCGTTCGCTAAAAAAGGTATACGTATATATAAACGAATTGATAAACAAATAATGAAAATAGAAAGTTTATTTCTCAAAGGAACACTTAACACAATGAACAAAGGTGACAAATGTATTTACTACATAATGAAAATGAATAGCGCAGGATAATAATACATATGTATATGCATGAACATAATATATTCATTAGGAAGGTACCTATATTATGTAGAACACAACATAATTTTAAAGAACAATTATGGTTGAAAATAATCAGTAATTTTTGATTGTACAGTTAACTTTCTCAAATTATCATTTTCAATTTTATTTTGAAGGTTATCAAAACTACTCTTCCTTATAGTGGATACCGTAGATTTGGACAAATTAAATTCACGACTGATATCAGCATTCCACTTGCCTTTGTCGAGCTGGTCAATAATTTTAAATTTTTCCTTAAGTGTTAAAGCTTTACGTTTAGCCATTTTTCAAATTTACGGCAACATCCACTTTATTTGAACTTCGGAACTAAACTGAACGAAATGCCTAGATTAAACAGTTTAAAAACATTCTTTCCTAGAATCCTCGCCATCTATTAAGAGGTTTTTTTCTGCTATAACCGAGAATTCGCTATATCCGATTTCGTTATAAACGGCATGAACTACGTAGAAAGGATGGGAGTTTAGAAGGGGGTTTGAATTTTGGTACGTTATAAGCAAGCGTTCGGTATATATAGGGTACGTTACAACCGAGTTCTACTGTATGTCCTATACCTATTCTTAATACTTTGGGATTTATTTTGATTTTTTAATTTTTGCTCTTATTTTCATGGCAACATTATAACATGGCAAAACAATAAATAAGTCATTTTCAACTTTTGACGTGTCACTTAAGTGACTGAAAGTAATTTAATTTTTTATCGTGCATCTGACGAATACAGTGACTAATTTTAGTCATGGATTTTCCTAAAAATTAACTAATCGATATATGATTGATATACTTGGCGAGGCGGAAAAAAATTGTCTTCTGGCAGTGGGGCTTTATGAAGCAAAGTATCCCAATAGGCGCATACCAACTAGACAATCCTTTCAGTGCCTAATGGAACGGTTTGATGCTAGTGGCACGGCCCAATACGAGAAACGGAAAGTGGTATACCGGAATGCTACAGGGTAGGAAAAATGACTAGAGATTATACTGCATGTTCAAGATAACCCTCAGGTTAGTAGCCATCAAGTAGCGATCTTATGTGACACATCCCAATCAACGGTTAATCGCACCACATATTTTTCCGTGAATCTCTTAACGGGCCTAGATATTTGAACTTCTTGCAAGTTGAATTACCCCAGCTGCTTGAAGAAGTTGATAAAAACGAAATGTGGTTTCAACAAGACGGAGCTCCTGCTCATTACCATCGGGAAGTTCGGGAATATTTAAATAATCGTTAACCACAAAAATGGATTGGTAGATGCGGATTCATCGGGTGGCCTCCTCGATCATGTGGCTTGACACCACTGAACTTCTTTTTGTGGGGATACATTAAAGATCATGTCTATGTTAATCCCCCTACAACACCCGAAGATATGGAGAACAGGATACGGATTGTGTGTGGAACAATAACTCCTTTTATGCTAAGAAACGTGCAGGAAAATATAGTTAAAATACTAAACATGTGTATCGAAGTCGAGAGGCATCTTTTTGAACATTTATTGCGCCATAATAATTAGAAATAGGTACCTAGCATAAGATAGCTTTTTCATTCTTTACGTTTTTCACAATACCGTAACTGTTAAAACTAAAAAATTCAAAATAAATCGCAAAGTATTAAGAATAGGTATAGGGTATACTCAATAAAAGTTGAAGGGTTTTGTAAATTATATCATAAAGTACAGGGTGTCCCATTTTCGATGATATTACGGGATATCTCACTTACGAGTAAAGATAGAGAGTTGCGGTTTTCGCAATACTGTCCTACTTTTTTGTGAAAAGAACGATGGTATAGTCTGTAAACCGAGCGTTGATCGTTACGTCATAAATCCTGACGTCAGATCAGTTTTTAAGCATGTCCTGAATTGATTCACAAGAGTCTTGGGAGGAGCATAACTTACGCTTCGCGCATGATCCATTTCGTGTCGGTAAAATTGACGACCGAATGTGAGGTTAGATACGACGCTGAATTCAAAACCAAAACAATAACAAACAACATGTCATGCTCATGAACTCGTGATTGATAGATTTAATTTAAAGAAACTAACCGATAAACATGTCTTTTTTTACTCTGGTAAGATAATATTTGGATTTCCAATATGAATATTTTAATTTTATGCAATCTACTTTGTTTTAGGTGAAGAAAAAAAGTCCTGTGAGGTTTGCAATAGGAACTTAAATTAACAACACAATACAAACAGAAATATTCTAGTGTTCTAGTAAAATTCCAGCAGAAATTCTTAGATATACAGGGGTCTTGTTATCTTGTGTGAATGAAAACATCTAACATGCGAAATTTCGAATAATAAGTGGAATCTTTGCTATGAGAAAAGTTATGTAATTATGCATGTGATATGTGGTTAATTGAAGAAACATTCAACTCAATTCAAAAGCAATGTACTGTGAAACAAACTTGGCCGTGAGAATAGTGTACAAAAAATCACCAAGACATTTTTGATATCAGATATGCAACTGAAACATGATTTGGACCTTTTCTTTACCAATTAATTTTTATTTGTCATACGATTGTGAACTTGTAAGCATCTGTAAAGTGCAGTAAACAAATTAATAAAAAGAGATATTTACCATTGCAGTAAACTTTGGCATACATGTAAATGCAATTTTATTCTTCGGTTAGCTACGGTTTTTGTTGTGTTATCATTTAATTAATCATTTCACATAACAGCAGTGTTCTGTAGTTAATAAAATTGAAAGACCTCAAACATGTAGCTTTTCTTTAGTTTTATATATGTAGGTAAGTAAGTTTTGTTTATAATTTATTTGTGTTTTGCAATGGTTCAAACGCTTAGATTCGTAAAAGTTTATTTCATTTTTGTACAAGTTTTGCTTATTATGTAGCTGTAAATATCGCCATTACGGTCTTAAGGTGAATACTCACCTGCGCGAATTTCGCCTTTTTTTGACAGGTGTCCATTTTTCGCGCGAATGTAGATTTTCGTTCATACTCATGCAACGCGAAATTTCGTCCGCGAATATTTCGCTAAAAAGTTAAAACAGTTTTAACTTTTTACGAATTTCGCCAATTTTGTGACGCCAAAACCAACACAGATACGGTTTGTTATTGTTTAACGGACCTATTTTATGTAGGAGCAAGTCAAACTGAATTGGATTCCTTCTTAAATAATTTAAAAAATTACTGGTATCAGTTAAACGCATCTCTGCAATGAAATTGTGAAAATCCCCTTGTGTTTTTCTTTATATAGTTCTCACCCACATTTTTTTCTTTGATGCCTTCTGGCTAGTGCAAGTGTTTGGCTTTTATGGTAATTACCAAAAAGACTCAAAAGGTACATCGCATGATAAAACCTACACATATAAAAATTATAATTATTAGAATCCATTTCATAGCTACGCCTAAGAATTCTAAGGTTATGGTATGGTTATTGTTTTTTTTTATCGATGAAAACAAAATTGACCATATTGACATAAGAATTCGCCGCCGAAGTTAAAATTTTTTGCCGCGAATAATTACACCTGGAAATGACAGTGTTTATGTCAAAAAAAGGCGAAATTCGCGTAGGTGAGTATTAAGCTTTAGTTCAAACTTTTAATAATATTTACATCATATAAAATATATTAAATGGGTGACAGTATAGCATAATATTGTATTTGAGTCTGTTGTACTTCAGTTATAACCAAAACTAACTAAAGTAACTTAAACAAAGTAGAGTAGATTGACACCATAAAATAAAACTCAAGTATGACAGAAAACGAAAACAATGCTAATTTATTTCCAAAGAATGCCCAAATGTTTATGAAATGGAAAACAAAACATTTTATATAACTTAAAGTTTGCTATAACATGATTCATATACAACAACAGTAAAGGTCTGGCGTATATGTGTTAACTTTAACGATTTAAAATCTTATTTTTCTTTATACAAACACAAATGACAGAGAAGCCAAAAGATAATAAAACTATAATTCAACTCATCATAAAAAACAATAATTCACTCATTATATAAAGAAAACCATATCACACAATCGGTGGAAAGACATGTTGTAATTTAAGGGTCATAGTATCTTCTGTTTTATGAGCACACTGTTTCCTGCTCATTGCTAAAATAATACTCATCATCATCATCCGAGTGACAAGAATTGAGATCGATAATGACCGGTAATATATCCGAAGCATCTCTCCTTTTTCCAGTCCTCGTTAATTGTATTATAGCATTTGTGTGATGAACATAATTTCTCCATTTTTTTGGTGTCATCTAAAACAGATTCTCTTATAAAATAGGAGTATCTAAAAGTTGGACTAGATTCTTACCTTTTGAAGTGCTTCATTCCACAAAATTAAAACAGTCACTTGTGACAGGATGTATCGAACTGATACATCCGCTTAAACAGGATGTATCGAACTGATACAAGCCTCGTAGTAACGCTTTCGTTCTGACCATACCATCCCAATAGGATTATATTAGCAGATCAGTAGATATCTACACTATGTCAATATTCATCAGATTCGTTTGCAATGAACGCAGTGTGTAGTGTAAGATGTTCACCTACAATAAAACCGAAATAATTAATAAATTATTTAAAATAATGAAAAATTAAATGCAGATTAGCTTTCTCATACATAGCATACATGCTCTCCTTATAGTATGACCATGAACTTTGTGAAGAGGCTCTCCATGAGAGGAAATAATAGCACCATTTGCCTTGGTTTTAAAGACAACAAGTTTCTAGACTGCCTTTCAATGCATTCTTTACCCAGTGGCTGACGATATTCCTAAAGCATCAGAAACTCTCTACAACAAATAATCCTACTCTTTATATATTGTTAAAACTGCACTTTTGTATCAACTTACATTGGCTATATACTGCACTCACGGGTAAACGCGTTTTTCCTGCTGCTTTTTCGTTATTAAAATAGTCTATTAGTTTTAAAATGAGGACTTGCTCATTTTTAGTGTACCGATGTCCAGGCATTTTCAACTGCGATAAAAATCACAAATAAAAACAGAAATATACGTTGAACGAACTTCAAATAAAATAAATAAATATATATTTGACAATGACAGATGAGGAATTTCATTAATTTCATCTGATATCCTAGCATGCGCAGCTCAACGTACGTCCGTGACGTCAAATTTCTGTCACCCCCGATTAACGGTGGTGTGAGAGAGAAAGACAAGGTATGACGTAACGATCAACGCTCGGTTTACAAACTAAATAAACAAAATTTTCATAGCCCACTTCGTTTCTGAGATACAGGGCGAAATTGAAAATAATGCATTTTGGGACCCCCCTCGTATCTCCGTTGTCCTTTAACATATCGCAAAGCTAAAAAATTGCTCTTATACAGTTTTTGACGTAGAACCCAGTGGCGTGATCAGATTTTTGCTGTGAGCTGTCAATTTTTAGCTATAAATCAAAGTTATGTTTTTTTAAATAGAACACCCTGTATATTTTTCATTCGTTTGATTGGAAATGTTATAAGCTTTATAAAAATATATAATACATTATATGTATTTTAAATAATAAGCCTAAAATTCATAATTTCGCAATATGTGTCTCGATACGACACTCTTGTATTTTTTGAATGGAAATTTTATAAGCTTTATAAAAATATATAATACATGATATGTATTTTAAATAATAAGCCTAAAATCCATAATTTCATAAAATGTGTCTCTATACGACACTCTTGATGAGTATAGTATAAGCATTGTCTTTTAAACAACGGTATAAGTATTAGCAGGCAGAGACGATTAAGAACAATGGAATGGTAATTTTTTATTGACAAGACCTTTCAGTGGCAAAATTTATATTTTCTGTGTAATATTGTATTTTTTACGATGGCTCAAAATGAAAATTATCAATATTTTGAAAAATATGACATGTTAGTCTGCTTTATACAGAGCAATGAAAACTTCCGTGAAGCTTCTCAGCTATATTCCAATAAGTTTGTTTGAATATTTATTTACCTTTTGACTTATTTGGGTTTATTTTCTTAAGTATCATTTTAATTTATAGATATTCCGAAAGAAGGCATCCTGATCTTTTAGTGTTTTCCGAAATAAAGAAAAAAATTGGTAGAACAAGGAACGTTGCCTCCGCCCTTACCGCGATTACCCTTATTATACGTTTTTGGTAGGAGCCGGATAAACGTTCCATGTTCTCTTTATTCCAGAAAACATTAAATGACCAAGTTGTGTTCTTTCAGAATATCCATAAATTAAAATGATACTTAAATAAAAAATAAACCTAGATAAGTCAAAAGGTAAATAAATATTCAAACAAACATATTGAATAATAGTTGAGAAGCTTCACGGGAGTTTTCATTGTTCTGTATAAAGCAGACTAACATGTCATATTTTTCAAAATATTCATAATTTTGGTTTTCAACCATCGTAAAAAATATAATATTACAGAGAAAATATAAATTTTGCCACTAACAGGTCTTGCCAATAAAAAAATGATCATTCCATTGCTCTGATAATCTCTGCCTACTAATACTTATAACGTTGTTTAAAAGATAATGCTTATACTATACTCATCAAGAGTGTCATATATATAGAGATACATTTTGTGAAATTATGAATTTTAGGCTTATTATTTAAAATACATATCAAGTATTATATATTTTTGAAAAGCTTATAAAATTTCCATTCAAACGAAAGAAAAATATACAGGGTGTTCCATTTAAAAAAACACAAGTTTAATTTATAGCTAAAAATTGACAGCTCACGGCAAAAATCTGACTACGCCACTGGGTTCTAAGTAAAATAGTATATAAGAGCAAGTTTTTAGCTTTGCGATATGTTAAAGGATAACGGAGATACGAGGGGGGTCCCAAAATGCATTATTTTCAATTTCGCCCTGTATCTCAGAAACGAAGCGGACTATGAAAATTTTGTTTATACCATCGTTCTTTTCACAAAAAAGTAGCACAGTATTGCGAAAACCGCAACTCTCTATCTTTACTCGTAAGTGAGATGCCCCGTAATATCATCGAAAATGGGACACCCTGTACAATAATATACAAGGCGTGCCATTTAAAAAAAATCGAGATTTTTCAATTTAAAATGGGCGATACGAGTTTCTCTATTTTGAACACTCTGTAACATATAACTCGAATCTTATTATATGTATCATTTGGTTCATCCCTAAACAACATTCATGTCAAATATGAATGTTCTACCTTTAAAAACAAAGGCGTCATTGTCAAGTTTTTACACTAGTGAAAAGTCGAGTGTACATTTGCTTAACCCATAATACTCACTATAGCCAGATTTGGATCACAAAAGTCGACTTTATTATTATTGATTATTTAATAATTCTTATTCCGATAACTTAATTTTAGGTGAAATGTACTGGGTAAAATATAATCAAATTTTGATTTTACAAAATAAAGATCATATTTAAAATAAGTATTTTTACAACAGGGGACTTAAGCAGCACAAACATACAGACAAAAGGACCTTAGTACAAATTTATTTTCCTTAATATAATAATTAATGAGAAAATGACGGCAAAAATTGAAAAATTGCATTTATTTTCATGTTCGGCAATTTTAAACCTGAACTTACCCAAAATCATGGTAACAAACGTTTTCTTGTATATTTAGGTATGCCGATTAATTCTTGTTTCTGAAATTTTTACTTTCAATGTTTTCTGTTTTGTATGTTATTACGGTTATTTTTTTCTCTCTGCAAGTTCCATATTTTGGGAAATTAAAAATTAAAAGTTTTTTTTATAAGTTAATCAAATCTGGGTATAAAAAAAGAATTCGCGAACCTGTCCAGACCTATTGGAACAAAGTTGCAATAGGATACTTTTGTGTTGCCATTCCTCGCTGGTATGGTCTGTACAAGCGGTTGCGTTACCGATTGGCGAAGTCACACTTAGATAAAAAAAAAATATCACACTAAACATAATAAAATCGATAATGCAATAAAAATAGCTTTAGTATGTAGAATTTAATCCTATATAAATATAATTTCTTTATTTTGCAATTATCGCATATTTTTCTAAATATTAATGTATTACCTTTGGGTGTAATCGCCTTGGATATAATTTTTAATATATCATAGGATAAAAATTCTTTTGGTGGACAGCTCATTCCGACATCAGTATTTTTACTATCAACATCACATAAAATCGCATCTACTGTTAAACCTACAACATGAGTAAAGCGATTATAATATTTTTATTAAACATATTATCGAAATTAATAAGATTGGGAATGTGGTAAAACTAAGTTCTTGGTCTCTGCTTCTTAAAATAGCACGGCTCAAATAAGTAAAACTTTGAATACGTTACAAAATGTAAACGAATTTGGAAAATAATAATTGTCATAGTTAGATTCGGCGCTAAGTAAATTCGCGTGAACGCGAATATGGTCTATTGACAATTATTGAAAGCTTTAGATGGCGATTAGTTCAAGCGAGCCATACATTTGTTAGACTTAGAATTAGAACTAAAAATAGATGGTCAATTGTCAGGACGTTGAACTATCACAGTGCAAGAAACAACAATGACTCGCATTAACTTATATGTTCTTGTCTTAGCGACCAACTTGAAAGTAGCGCATAAACGTTTATATTCGAGATTGTTTTTTGTCGTACCCACAGATTTAAATAAAAAAACTATGAGGGATGATCAGTTGTCTGCAAATATTTATCTAAATATGCTTACACCTGCTCTGTCCAGTCCATATTTCGCTTGGGCGAAAGTAAATTTTATTGATTTGAACGAGCCAAAGTTTGGACTGATTTTGTCTTCTCTCCAAAGGTAATAGAGAAATGGGTTAAAATATAGATAACATTTTGCTTATAACGGAATATTCCAAGTGTGATGTAAGGCATACTACCTTAATCAAGAAATTTTGCTGCGAATGTTTTATCACTGATTTTAAGAGTGTAGATAATGTGCACGACCCCACCACCATCCAAGACAACCGACAGGTAATCATTAAAGGTCAACAAGTTAAGTTCAGCTGATCTCTTTGCCTGAAAACCAAATTGCTGAGGTATTACTGGCCCTTGCAAAACTGATGATAGATGCTTTCTAACATTTTTTTTCAAATACCTTAGGAATTACATTTAAGTTGCAAATGGGTCTGTAGTTGGTCACATCTGCCCTATCGCCAGCCTTATATATAGGGGTTAGATAACTAACCTTCCAAAAATTTGGAAAGTATCCTGACTTGAGGGACTCATTGAAGATAATGAAAAGCGGCGGGCGGGATAACACAAAGCTGCATGATTTTAAGATGCTGAGTGGTATACCATCTGGGCCAGGGCTCTTGTTGGTATCTAGAGCGGAAATTTCCTCATAACAGAAGAAATGTCTATTTGAAAGTCGTTAACAGTAATGTCGTTAAAGGACAAAGCCTCTACTCTTTTGAAGTAATCAGCAAATAAATTTGGAAGCTCAGGACCCAAGCGACAATGTTTGTCATTGTAAAACATTTGTGTTGGCAAGTGATTACTAGAGCGCTGAGAATTGTCATAAGTCCAGAACTTTTTTTGTAATCCCTTGATTGACTATGACATTCTCAGAGTTTGAAACATATTGATCATAACAGTTTTTTGAAAGAGCCTTACACTGTAGAAAATGTAATAGTCAACTCTATCACTCGACAATTTGAATGCCCTGTGCGCTCGCTTTTTTTTAAATCATTTAAATCTTTAAGGGCTGGAGAGAACCATATCGGAAAATGTCCCCGGGACCCTTTCTTTAGAGGTACAACTAAATGTATTACTGAGTAAAGTACATCATAGAAAACATTTAACATAACATTTAGAGAAGACTGCTGTAGAATTAGGTCCCAGTCGATTTCTCCAAGATAGTTATTTAATAATCCGAAATTAGTTGAACTATAATCATAATAATATATATATTATCATCACTTATGTGATTTGTATGGCTTCCTGAAATTTGAGTAGATGCAATAAGTGAGGGATGGTAATCATTTTCTGGAACCAGGAGATCGTCTGCTAGAGCAACAATTGTGGAGGTGCAACTCCACCCAAAAACCAAGTCAAGTCTGTTGCCCATGTGATTTTTAACATTGTTTAATTGGTACAGGTTATGAAAAGCACACATGTTTGAAATCACCTGTATTGACTCAGCCTCCTGAGCAGTAACATTTGGAGTGCAGGATCCATGAAAACAGAACTGGTCAGATGACATTGCATTTGGCATGTTAAAGTCTCCAAACAAGAGCACTTGACACTGGTGTTGAGTTCTGCTAGGATATGTACAGATAGCCAGCCACGTTTTACTAAGGACATTTATTGGGTAGTTATTGGAGATCACACTAACCTGAAGAGCTCTTAATTTTGCCCTCAGGCCTCTAACACTTTGATAGTAAATGTTCAGGTTGTGACGTCCACTGGAATGATGACCTGACAAATAAGGCCCATGAACTAGTTTTTTCTCGCAAAAATATAAGGAATCCCATTGCGGTACCTTATGGATACATGTTGGCCTTTGGCACGCCGATCATGAAGTTCTTGGGTCAGTTTCTTCTCGACATCTCTTTGCTTCACAGTAAGGTCGAAGTTCAGGTAGATTTTCTTTCCTTTTAGTTTATGGCGATTTCTCACAATATTGGTCACATCCTCGGCCTAACTCAGCATCACCCTCAGGGCACGAGTAGGGTTGCCAACTGTCCCGGATTTTCCGGGACGTCCCGGATTTGATGGTAGTTTACACCCGTCCCGCAGGCATCACTTGCGGGACGCTAATTGTCCCGGAAATGACAAATTATCGAGTTCAATCAAAAATAATACGTGAAAGTATTATTATGAATCACGCGGAAAGCGAATTCTCAATATACTTATTGTATATTTTCAATACACTTATTATATTATGAATTATGACTGTACAGTGTACACCGATGTTCCCACGCAAATGTATCGTTATTTAGCCAGGTTGAGAAGCTCAACCTGAAATCGTAATTCGTAACATGGTAACGTATATTGCAGATTAACCGTTTTTATCTCCGTGCACGCTGCGAATCGATGTCTGGATCGATTCGCAGCAGCTCCGCCCCACCCCATCCTCTCTGACCATGGTACATCGTGTTTATGTACGAGTACGATGGCCAGGCCGGCCGTGCCGTCAGTGTCTTCAAATATCCCTTTGAGCGTGTTGTCTAAGAGTTTTGTTTTCATATAGTTTTCGTTCTTAGGAGAATGGCGGAAAGTAACAGTGCAAAAAACACAGTTAAGATTAAGAAAATCAAAAGGATGTGCACATATCGTGAAGAATGGGAAAATGATTATAAGTTTATAAAAAAAGACTTCCATAATTCTTATAAGGCATTTTGCCAAATATGTAGAAAGGGATTCTGTGTTTCACATGGAGGGCTGAATGATGTAAAAAGACATATTGTCGGACCTGAGCACCAACGAGGGGAAAAGACAGTGAGAAAGAATCAAACCCTTCAGAATTTTATGAAACGAGATCAAATGTCAACTGAGGAAGAGAAAGTTATTGCAGCTGAACTGGTTAAGGTTTATCATGTTGTTAGACATAATCTTTCTTATATGTCTACTGACTGTGATGCCAAGTTATACTCTACCATATTTCCGGATTCAAAAATTGCCGCAAAAGTAAAACTTGGAAGAACAAAAGCAAGTTCCATAATATACAATGTGCTTGCTCCCGCTTCGCTTGAAAATGTGATAAAAGAATTGAAAGATGGTGTGTTTTTCGGTATTTCCACAGATGCTGCCAATCATGGAAATATAAAATTGTTAGGTATTATTCAACTAATTCCGGTCTTTGTAGTAGTTTGTTAGATTTCTACGAAGATCCCAATGAAAAAGCTGTGGATATTTATACAAACATAATAACGCGTTTGAAATCTAATGGTCTTGACATCGGTAATGTTTCAACATATTCTGCTGACAACTGCAATGTGAATTTCGGTATTCGTAACTCTGTATATCAACTTCTTTTGAAAGACAATGGACACATTTTACCGACTGGATGTCCAGCACATGTTCTACACAATGCAGTAAAATTTGCCATAGAGAAGTGTGATTTTGATGTAGAACATTTAGTTTTAAAAGCGTATGGTCACTTATCGTATCATTCACAACGAGTGCAGAAACTAAAGGAATTTTTTGCTGAGGCCAATTTGGAATACCAAAATATTATAAGGCATGTAACTACACGTTGACTCTCATTATATCCTGCTATAGAAAAGCTTTTAAAAGGACTTCCAGCACTCAGGGAATATTTTTTGTCCTTGGGAGAAAACTGTCCTGTCTACCAGCGAAAATATTTTGAAAATTTTAAGAAGACAGAAAGCTTCCTCGGATTCTTTCACAATGTTATGAAAATATTTTATGACACAATAGAACGTTTAGAAACAAGAAACGTTCTGTGTTGCGAAACTTTTGATATTATTATTGAGCTACGAAACAAATTAAAACAACGAATTTCTGATAAATTTGTTGCTTTTACATGTACAAATTCTATGAAAAGCCTATCTGACGAAGAAAAAATATCCCTAGAACAAACTGTCATGTTGTGGTATAGACATGCGTTGCAATATGTCGAAAAACATATCGATTTTTCAGTAAACCACCACTTATTTAAAATGCGAATTTTTTCACTGAAAAAACAATTCAGCTTCCAAGAGCTTTCTGAAGTTTTAGATTAACTGTCAATTACTAGTCGAGTTAACATTGATCAACTTTATGAAGAATTTTGTGAAAACAAAGACATGCTAAACTAGAACGATAGAACAAAATATGAAAGGAAGTACAGAAGAAACCATTACCCCGTATGTACAGTGGAACAAATTTTTTCAGGAAAATAAGAATGCTCCAAATTTATTGAAAATATTCCAATTCGTGGCTTCAATTCCCGCTTCTAATGCCGAACCCGAAAGAATATTTTCGTTAACTGGAAATGCCTGGTTTGATAGCCGCAATAGACTTAGCGTCGATCATGTGAAGTGCGAACTCCAGGTGAAAGTAAATTTTACTCAGAGTTGCTCTGAATTTTATAACTATGTCATAGAAAATAAAAAACTCTTAAAGTGTGCAAGATCACAAGAAAAATATGGTTTTAAAAACAAAAAGTAATAGCACTGTTTCCTGTAAATTGTAGTTGTGTCGTTGTTTAGCAACAAAATGACAAAATTATTACATGTTAGGAAAATTCTCTGTTTTTACTTGTAAACTTTTGTAATAGGTTTTCTATATGTTCAATTGTTCATGTTTGTTTTTTTGTAGATTTATTGATGCATTTTTGCATATAACGTACGTATAGTATACCAATATTTGTTTTCTGTTCGTTATTTTGCTGTTTTGTATTGCGTAGTGATTACGTTTTGTTAGCTATTTAATACATACTAGCTACATATCTTTGTTTTTCTTTGTTCTGTTAGTTCGTAAACTAATAAAGTAGGTATGGTACCTATATAAAAATTGAAAGTGCTTTAGTCGTAAACACAACCCTTAAGTTGAATACAAAATGGTTCGACTACGGTGACTTTTCAATAAATAATAAATAACTGCGTCCCGGTATGACGCAAGGCTGTCCCGGATTTGCAAGCCCGAAATCCCGCAAATGGCCTTTTGAAAGTTGGTAACCCTAGGCACGAGCCTGATTTGTGTTTGGTTTTCCCATCCTGAACAAGTGCAGGATCTCAGGTGGACTATCAGACAACTGTGCAAAAATTGCTTCAATCTGTTCTTTATCCTCACCCTCGGGAACATTACAACAACATAAGATTTGATCGCTTTTGACGTTCTTGCCATTCCAGAGTAAGATAGTCCTCTGGGAGCATACCGGAACTCAGCGCAGCAAAACTCTCTGGGGTCTCCTCATATGAATTCATAAATCCTCCATTTTACTCTTGACAAGCGGTTTGATATCATCAAGACTAGATGCAAAACAAGTTTTTATTCTCATTAAAACTATTAACCTGATAGTTTGAGAATGTTTCATAAAAAATTAAGAAAACAGACATTCAGGCTCATTTAGATATATTCGCGTATATTAATATAATTTCTAGAGCTGATCTCTCAATCTCAATGACAGTAAAAATAGATACATCTTATTAGGCTATTATAGCGTTTTGTAACGTAACACTTACAGTTGAATTATTGATGTGGCCTTTAAGTATTAATAACTTTTGAAAGTTACCCCTGTAATTCATCAATAATCGAACTCCTGTTAGGGAATTTTTATACATATTCTATGGATTTTTTTTCCCTAAGCATATTCCCATATACCGGATACCTTAACGAATATAATATATACGCCGTCATTCCATTAATACGAAAGACACGAATTTAATTTAATTTAAGTTATATTTAAGAAGATAATGCAGCTCACATTCTGGCAGTTAATTTTTTACTTGGCCTAATCGAAAGTGGCACCAACTTTTTACTTTAAATGCAACCACATATACTTTTTCCCTATCTATGCTTGTTGAAATTTCATTTTCAATCACATATCAGAAGATGACATTTCTATTTAAAATGGCGGCAATATTATGATTAGGCATTAATATTTGTATTGTCAATCTCGTAATCATTTGTTATGTGTTAGGATAACATACCTTCATTCTCTAAATCTCTTATAAAATCCAAACCATCTTGAATCTTTGCTTTAAGCTTGTTATCTTGTTTAAAATCGAACCACTGAGTAGCTATCTTTAGCATTTCGGGATCTATATCTATTCCAATAATTTCAGCGTTAGGTAAAAATTTATGCAAAAATGAACACAAGCCTCCTCCTCCTAACCCCAAAATAGCCACTTTACCATTTGTTTTCTCGTTGACAGTTAAGTACGCAGCTATGCTCATATAAACATGATGCTGGCATGTTAAAGTAGCCAAATCAACAATATCTTTCTTCTTCCCACCTCTATTTCTGATTGTTTTTATTTTGGCTTCAGACTGTATGACAAGTTGTGAGCTAAGATAAAAGAGTCTTCTAAATTTCTGTCCATCATCATGCTCAACATCTTCGATAACATAATCTCCGGAAAAATGTGAGCTACCTTCGTATTTCACAGTACGTTTGCCAAGGTCAGACCCTAAGGTGAGAAAAGGAATCTACAAAAAATAATTTCACTTCCATATTATTATTACTTTCATATCATAGATTATACTGTCGATATGAAAATTAAATTATCTAGCGGTTCAGTAGCTTTTTGAGAAAAAAAAATATTACAGTAATTATTAAGAAAAGTAACTCTATCACATATACAATGTTTTTCTAATTCTCTAAGAGTTCCTTAATCATAATCTTAAAGGTATAAATTGCAGGAGGTGAACCGGATTCATGTATGCAACACACTTAAATACCAAAAAAACCAAGTACATAGTTCTTTTTAAATTAAATAAATACCACATTTTTTTCATTTGTACAGTTAAAGATATTTTGATGCAAAACTTAGATTTAATTTTTAACTTCTATTAATTTGAAGTTGTAGAATTTTTAGAGTTAAAATATGGTTTTGATAAGGTCTAAAAGAAGAAATGTAATAAAATTAACACTACCTTGTAAATAACTTTCATTAAGTTGTTTGTGTGGCAATGAAACTGATTATTATGAAATATCTCATATTTTCGACTCATGAAACAAATCTTATTTTCGTAAAACATCCACAACATACTCGTACTCACTAGTTTTGTAATAGTATAAAATAATAAAATCACATTTAAAATATAAATCTGCATATTTTACCTCACCTTACGTATATTTAAATTGGCTGGAGCTAAATTACAAACAATATCTTCTAATTCCTTTTTAACAGCGTCCAGGGATTCGTATTTTTGGCCTCGGTGCATCGTAACAACTGTTAACCGATTATGGTTAGTCATTGTGACTAAGTTTCTTCTGCCTGATTTAGTTGAAAACAGCCATTCTGATTCCCTAAAACATCACCTGAGGCTTTATGAAACTGTCTTTGTTATAAGATAGTAAATATTTAGTAAATTACTAGGAAATTATTGTGGTTTAAAACAAATTATTCAAGTTACGTTCATCTGACTTATTACTGTTTCTTTTAAGGTATATCTGTGTTCTGATGTATTATTTTTATATTTAAAATGAGCTTAAGACGTTAATACTAATACGTTTTTCCCGTGGATAGGACAAAAGCACAACTTTTACTATTTTAAAATAATACTCTATTTATTCTTTATCACTGTATACAATCGAACACACTAAATTGCTCATATAACTTTACAACATATAGATTACAATTGAGCACTCAATGATTAACTAAGTACAACACGCGTTCTGCCCGCTATTTATATCCAGTAGAACATATATCGGGAATAATCAGAAAGCCAGACGCCAAATCTCTATTATTCCCGGCATTGGCCGCACTATACATCGGGAAAATAACAGAGCGCTTTCAGGAATCTTCTCGATATGTGTTTATTCATACGGAAATAACGTAGACGCGGCAAGAGAGTTGTATAGGGTAGCCCAAAAAACATACTGAAGGTCGTTAACCGTGACATTGCCTCTCTCTTAAACCTGATCGTCCCGATCAATTACTTCATTTCCCTGATATGCTTTGAGCCTGTCGAGGCGGACAAGTTTCAGTTTGCTTCTGGGGCTGCAATGAATTCTACACGCCACGTCATTAATTCTTTCGATGACTATGTAGGGCCCTTCCCATACTGGCATTAGCTTGGGGGATTTGCCTTTCTTCCTTTGTGAATTACATAACCAGACTTCCCAGACCCCACATTATACTGTATTCGTCTTTCCGGCCCGTGGAACTATTTTAGGAAGTTTCGTTATATCAACAATCGATTGTACCCCTATCATGTAGTTGCGTATGAAGTGTCAGCTGGCTAGGTAACGGTGGGGGGTGGCCGTGAGAAGGTTGAAAACATAAAAATAATCGTGACCTGAAATCATTTCAACTTTTATGCGGAAAAGGTTATGTAAAATAATGAACATTGGACATTGTCAGCTGGGCGGGGGGCGGTGGAATAATTGTCAGCTGATGGTTCAAACTGGTCAAAAAATGCGAATCATCTACATAATATCAGGAATTTTTAAAACTTTGGCGGATGCTACTATTTATAGTGAGATTCACGAAAAAAATTGTCAGCTGCATGTATGTGGGTGGAAAAGTTGTCAGCTGATGCAATGAAGGGCGCGCGCGCCTTTCCGCGCACCTACGCTTCGTACCTTTATCGCCCAGCTGACAACTTTTCCACCCACATACATGCAACTGACAATTTTTTTCGTAAATCTCACTATAAATATTAGCATCTGCCTAAATTTCAAAATTCTTGTATCGTTCTTGATGAGGTGTAATGCTAAAATTATGCGTGGAGCACTCGCAAGATGAAAAGTTAAATCAATAATTTGATTGGATTTTCAATTAATTATTGCCCAACACACAATTCTATTTCATTAACAATGCAATATTGTTTTAAATTATTATTTAAAAATTTTAGTTGTGCAAAATTATTTTATTTATTTATATAAAAATATGAAATTAACAATGTATTATTCTACTATAAATTCGATACACATGTATATACTATACTAATTATATGCTTAAAAGTTAATTTCAAAACTTTATTAAAAAGCTGGGAAGATAGACTTTGAAATGAATGAAGCCTTTTATACTCCCCACTATGATTTCATAATTCTATAATATAAAAAAGATTGCCTGTGCGAGGTATGGATTCAAAGCAATAAACAACGTTTAGCAAACTTCATGGAGGTTTATAAATTCAGCGAAGATGCAAATCAATTTCGATTGCCAGACAAAATCAGAATTAATACAGCACGTTTTAAGGACGATTTATATATCCACGGTTTGGAGCAAAGCACATAAACAAGTGCCATTCACATTAGTTCCTCTTGATTATGGATGGAAGCTTGAGGAAAACAAATACACTTGCAAATGGTTTGATGACAAACAATTATCTGAAATTGTGGAAATGATTAGTCAAGATGTCGAAAATACTGAAGGTATTTATTAATATTATTTGTGTTTCTCATGTCAATATAATCTTCGTTGATTTTTATACAAACAACAGATCAGAATGAACAAGACGCTGATCTTTTACCCATTGGACATGAGGGCAGTGATGAGTTGAATGATGAAAGTGTAGAAGATGATGAATTTTCGAAAGACGATTAATAACTTCTTTTGATTATAAAGTTTTCAAACTTAAATAGCTATTATATAAATAATAGTTTTTAATGAAACAGCTGAAATATTTCCTTTTCTATTTTGAAAATAGAATTATTTTGTTTTTATAGTAGAATAATACATAATAATTTTTATATAAATAAATAATATAATTTTGCATAACTAAAAATTGTAATTAATAATTTAAAACAATATTGCATTATTAATGAAATAGAATTGTGGATTAATTGAAAATCGAATCAAATTATTATTGATTTAACTTTTCATCTTGTGAGTGCTCCACGCATAATTTAAGCATCAAAGACGATACCAAGAATTTTGAAAATTTGGGCAGATGCTAATATTTATAGTGAGATTTACGAAAAAATTTGTCAGCTGCATGTATGTTGGTGGAAAAGTTGTCAGGTGGGCGGTGCGTAGGTACGTCAAATAGCAGCGCGCGCGACATTCATTGCAGCTGACAATTTTTTTCGTGAATCTCACTATAAATATTAGCATCCACCAAAGTTTCAAAATTCCTGATATTGTTTAGATGATTCGCATTTTTTGACCAATTTGGACCACCAGCTAACAATTAATCCTCCGCCCCCGCCCAGCTGACAATGTCCAATGTTCATTATTTAACATAACCTTTTCCTCATAAAAGTTTCGTGTCTCCACGATTTTTTTCTGTGTTTTCAACCCTCTCACGGCCACCCCCACAGTTACCTAGCCAGCTGACACCTCATACGTAACTACATGATAGGGGTAAAATCGATTGTCAATATAACGAAACTTCCTGAAATAGTTGCATAAATGTACACGGGCCGTAGGACTACTTGATCTTGTTTTGAATCCTTGACTTGCGGAACAGGTTGTACACTGTTGGCACCATGATTTCACATCCTGGCAGTAGTTGACCCAGTAAAATATGTGGCGGATCTTGTCAATCGTTTTGTTTCCAGGCTAGTTTAAGAAGTCCTTTTTCAACTACTAGGACTACTGAGCCCCCACAGTTTTTAAGATAAATCCCTTAGTTGAAACATCTCTCCAGCTCGGTCTTGGTTGATGTTCTTCCTTAGCTTTAGCAATAGGGCTATTTCACTATCCGCGAGCTGACCCTCCTTAGGTTGCTCTGTGGTCAACTGCTAATCAACCTCAAACTTGATTTGCGTATTGGCAGTGATTGCTCCTCGTTGATCTATTCTTTGGCAATGTTTATAATTATCCACGCATGATCTGCTGGATAAAGCATCTGCATTATTATGCAATCTGCCTGTCCTGTGCTTAACCTTAAAATTATATTAATGACTTGACTTTGAGCTCCTAGAGTGCTTGGAGATCTAGATCGTAGTTGTACTCGACGGTGTGTCTTGAAATTTCCAGTCCTACCACATCTATAGCATTGATTTGAAACATTTCGGTTACGTGACCTATCTTCTAGTGGCTCCCGGAATCTTCCCGTGGCCTGAAGGACTTCGGTTAATTTCTTCAAAATTCCGCCCATCTCAGTTAATTCACAACTGTTCACCAGCTTTTCTTCCTAGATGGATACGGCCCTGATTATTGGCTTACAGCTGTTACAGGCCGCCTCGATTTCTAAGGCTCTACCCAAAACTTCACGGCTGTCTCAAATTTGGCTAGACGTAGCACCTTCTGAGTTTCTGGATCTCTGATACCATGCACAAAATATTGAGCAGCAAGTTCCTCCTGAAATTCTTTCGTTGCTCCAGGATAGGCCAATTGAACGAGTTCGGTTTTTACCAGGTTTCTTATGTCGGGATTTTACTTGTGCCTGATACAGTTGTCTTCTGTGTTGGTCTCCAAATCGTCTCCCCAGGGTAGCTACAAGTATGTCATATTTTCTTGTTGGCTGATGGGAATGGTCTCTAGTAGTTCCCGGGCAGATCCACGAAGCGCTACCACTAGTGATGTAGCCATTTCTTCGTTATTCCAACTGTTGGCAAGAGCACCGAATTCAAATTGTCTTTTGTACATTGTCCAGGATGTTTGGCAGTCATACGTTGGAGGTTTGATATTCTGTCCAGTGGCGAATACCCTCTTGGTGAGTCCTTGATTTTTTTAGTCCGCTAACTTCCGCTTCCAGATTCCTCATTTCTTTCTGTACATTTCCTACTTCTTTTTGTACATTTCCAACTTCTTTTTCAAACTTTTGTTTCTGTAATTTTCCTTGCTCGTCTACAATTACATCCAACATCCATTTCTGAAGCCAATCCTGTTCTATTTGATTTTTATCTTCCTGGTTTTGTAAAATTTTCTGAAGCTGGTCCTGACAAAAGCACAACTTTTACTATTCTAAAATAATACTGCCTTTATTCTTTATCCCTGTATACAATACAGCACTCAATGATTAACTAAGTACAACACGCGTTCTGCCTGCTATTTACATCTACTCATATATCGTGAATATTCCGGAAACACATCTCCTCTATTATCCTCGGCCCGGCGCGGCGCGGCGGCCGCACTATACGTGCATTGGGAGAATAACTGAGCACGATCAGGAATCTTCTCGATAGGTGATTATTCATACGGAAATAACGTAGACGCGGCAAGCTAGTTCTATAGGGTAGCCCAAAAACATACAGATGGTCGCTAGCCGTAATACATTATTAGTACATATGTATATAATTGTACAAAAACGAATATCAAAATTTACGCTAGTTCATTCTGATGGTGGTACTTGCGACCGGGATATAACACACAATCAAAGTTGGACAGATATATGGTATCCGTCACAAACCACTTCTTGTCTTGAGGATCACCAACAATATCTATCAACTGAAAAAAGGTCTTTGAACCCCATACTGTGAGGTGTCCTCTATTTTTTTTATAATATTTGTAAATCCCCTAATGCTTTATTCCAATGCATATTATGTTTGTCGTTCAGCTAACACAAATATACTTATATTAACATCTAACAAGCTATACCAAACATTTCTGTTGAAAATATCTACATAAATAATGCCTAACAAAAATAGTTTAATTTGAAACAAAAACAAACTAGCTTGATAGTAGTTTCTTTTAAGTAATAATATTGTGGCGCTATGCCAAGATTCTTCAGATCAGCTGAATTTATGGATTTACATAATCATACTAACAGCATATCATATAAGCATAAACTTATGTGAATGCTTGATTTATAAATGAGCTTGTGTCATGTAGCTTTAAAGTAAGAATAATCAGTTGTTTATGTATCAATTTCACAGTTTTGTTCAAATTCTACCAAATTTTACTAAATACCACTTGTGCCATTTGCTCATCTCTTCACTGTCAAATAAAAAAAGACAAATATGTACTTATTTTTCTGATGATAAATTCAATGTTTTGATTGCTAGAACATAAAAACATAGCATAAGATTATACAAGTTGGTGAATTTCTTATGTTATTGTCAAATATAATAATTCATAAAGCTATTAACTAATTATCACCCTGTCCCAAGTTTGAACTTGAACTTGGGAATTATTTAATAAACATTAAAAGCAAACTATAAACAAAGCGAGCAGTCAACGGGAGCGATTATAAACCTTAAGCATGCAATGATCAGCAATTTCTCTAATATAAATACACTGGCAAACCTTCAGTTCATCAGACTTTTGGTCTCACCTAAAACCAGCTCCAGGGTTAGTCACATGACTGCTTTTGGTTCAATCCGATCTTTGGTTAGTCACATGATTGCTAAAGTTCTAATCCTTTTCCTACCCCAAACCTAGTTCTTGGTTAGCCACATCGACTGCTAAGACTAGGGGTTTCATTAACCACAGTAAAAAAGTCGAGTCTGTCAAAGTTCTTCGAGTGAAGTTTCTAAGTAGTCTGTCAAGTAGTTCAAAGTGTAGTGTCCAAGTGCTCTTA
>JAEQML010056247.1:0-34398 GCA_016904865.1 Pissodes strobi
ATATTTCATTATAAATATGCATTTATTACTTCGGATATGATTACTTTTATCAAATTGTATTTTTTTAAATATATCTCTTGTGGTGCTCAATTAAATCAAGAAAGTGCTGTTACTAGGAATATTTAGAAATATTAAAAGCACAGTATTGAGTCCATATATTTTCTCATGCTGTATATAAAATTAATAAATCTAATCTAACTGCAAGTTAATTTGTTTCCAATAAAATATAGACATATATAGAGTGATAAAATCCAAAATTGCCATTGCTTAAAAATTACAATACTTATCCAAAAACCCCAAACATATCCACTGATTATTCTGTAACAGTCCGATTTGACCAGTGTGAAATATTTTTAAATTTCTTTTATATGCTGCATTTAACAAAAAAAAAATGCTGTATTTTGCGGTAAGAATTATTGAAAAAAGGTCAATACTCTTCGGTTAATTAATTCTAAATTTATTGATTCGATTTGCTGTCAATAAGCTTAAGGTTGCCGCATTTATTAATGTAAATTAATTTTATTCTAAATATACGTTAACGATATATTTGTATTAGCTTATAGCGCTGGCAGGGACGTCAAACTGGTGAGAGCAGTTTGATTACGGGGAGTGACGCCCCCGCCATTCCGAGTTGCCACGGGATGTGACCCATCAAATCCCATCGTCCTCCCCCAGGCTGGAGAACACCAAAGTACAAAGACTGGAGTACCCAACAAACCCCATTTTTACCACTGTCAGACTAGGGACCACCAAAGGAAATAGTCTGAGGCCGATGCATCCAGTGGAAGCGGCCCTAGGTGGTAGATGCATACGCCTACTCGCATCGTCCGGTGAAAGACCACCCCACCAGAACTGGGAGGCGCTAAGTGGTTTTCCCGAATCACGTTCCGTTTCCGCGCTGGTGGTTCCGGGTTCCACAGTAGGAATATAATAATATGGACATGATGGTGCTTCCGGGATCAAAATATTCCGGAGGTAAACTCCCCGGCCATTCGGATCTCCGGGCGCTGGGTGGCCCTGGGAGCCCTTCATTCCGCATTTCACAGACAGCAAAGATACCGAACCAATTTAGAATTGATTTCTGCAACATAAGAGACCTAAATAAAAACATAAATTCGGTACACCAACATCTACAGGCAAATAGACCACACATACTAGCCCTTACAGAAACACAAGTATGTTCTACAATAACAACAGTGAACTACCCTTATCCTGGTTACGACTTATATACCCGATTTAGACATAAGTTCGGAATATGCCTTTTTGTCCGAAGCGACCTTTCATGCCACCGAGAGGAAACACTCGAACCGAACAACCTTGACGTCATGTGGCTCAAGTTCACCGCCAAGGGATTAACCAAGTTTATATGTTGTCTCTATCGCCCTCCGAGCGATAGAACCTACCAAAGCTTTTTTTCAACACTAGCTACCACTTTTGACTCAATACAGGTTTGAAACGATTACTTTTCGAACCATGACAGACAATTGTATGCTTTCATTCTTATTTAATAAATAGTGGTGCCACCAGGAATAACAACCTTTTCAAAAAATTTAGCTTTAATGCTTTTGCTTAATTCAGTGTGTTCAAAATAATAATATAAAGGTTGGTGATCAAATAGCATTTATTTGTAGTTGTAGAGAAAATATAGTGATACTGATTTATACTGATCATCTTACCAATCATTCTGGACAACAAATACTTTTTCTGCTTTGACTATACTATAGAAACAATACTGTTTCTTTTCAACGTCCTCATTTGTAGCTTTCAAATTCGTTTGCAAATCGCTTTTGGCTCTTGTTTTGGTGAAATAAAACTTTCTGCGCCACCCCTAAACGGATTTTTGTGATGTAATTGAGCAGCTGCTTTACATTCCAAACCAGTTCTTATTCGTTTAAAAATTTATGGGCCTCCTTTATTGCCTGTGTAAATTTGTCAGTCTAAGTCAGGTGTCATTTATGTTTCCGTTCGTACGTAAATATTAAACAGTTTTTAATTTGTTCCGGCGTGATTCGTTGGGTGCTTTATCTTGATTCAACTGAGTGTGATCATGAAATTTAAAACTCGCAATAAACGCTAGTATTTTACTTTTCGGGTGTTTTATTCGATACCTGTCTGTAAATATCTTGGGATACTGATCACTCTACTGTTTATGAGAGCAATAATGCTTCCCATATAAGGTATACTACATGCATAAGTCTATACCGACTTTATAATATATTATAGAAATTAGTATCGAGAAAAATGAAGTTTTAGATACTTAAAAATATTTTTTCAGCTAATGTAAACCTTATCTACATAATTTGATTATTGAGTGGACACAAGCTTCATTGTTTTTTTTTAATTTAAATGTTTTGTTTTATTTTGCATATTATTCTTAATTTTTTCGATGTGCTAAATATAAACATAATTGTATCAGTATGATTGGTTATGATATGGCAACCATGCTGCTTTTTGACAATACACTCATAAAACCTCTGGTCGCTGGAATCATGTTTAACAATGTCAATTTCAGCATGAGTTATGTAGCTAAAGGTGCATATTTTATGTTGGAGCTGTGATAACCGATAAGAGCGAAGATATGCACCGCTACTAAACGTGATTCGTCGCGTCGCTCTAATATAAACAGTTCAACGGTAAGCGTATTTAAACTGTTCCTGGCCTCGCTAATATCGCCGTTCTTATCATTTATCGAAGCTCAAACATAATCGGACCCTTACACCCTTACACCTAGCCATTGAGTTTACTTCTTTTATAGTGCCAGGGCTGCCTGCATCTGAGTGTGTCTCAGAGAAAACGGATTGATGATAAACTACTTAAAAACCTTTCTAACAGAAGAACATAATATGGAATTATCTATTTTAAAATGGTCCTTCTGAGTATTTTAAGACAGTTTTTCCTGATCGCCAGTATTGGAATTAGTTCTGTAATTATTTCATTCTTCGACAGACTTTCAAAGAACATTTTATCAATTCGATTCTTTTAAAGCATGTAATAATAGAATATGATTAACCCTTAAGCGATCGGTAAGGCACAAAAAGTACGTCATTCTATCGAAAAGCCACCTAGAGTCCCACCGACGTAACCTCTCTCCCTTTCGTTTTATTTACCTATCAGCTTCAGTCGGTAGCGAAATGCTGTTGAAGTAAGTTGTATTTTAGGGATTCCACACCAGGCAAAAATCATAAAAAACTTACCGCAAGCCGAAATACAGGCGGTGATGCTCAAAATATTAGAAGAACCTAAGGAAGGCTTTGAAGAATTTCTGATGGAGACGCTACAGACGAAGAAATACAAAACAGTGACCATAGTTTATGCTCCGAATAAGAAACTGACACAAAGTGACTTGGAGGAGTCTGAAAGTGTATGGTTTCAGATTCAGGCCTTGCTAATAGCATTTATCCTAATTTATGATCAACTTTACGGAGGAATATTTTCGTAGGTTTTCCGTAATTTTGCCAAAAGTGGCATTATCTATAAGTTTAAACAAGCTTAACGTAATTAGAATGCGTTTGGACCTCCTCTTTGGCTGAATAGTACCTAGAACGAATTAGAGTGAGAGAGTCCTTTCTCTGTGAGTAAGGAATGCTAGAAACCCTGAATCATATAATTTTTGAGTTCCCAATTTCTGAAATTCCTAATTTGGAAGTTAATAATCGTTTTGTCAAAAACGGCATTATCTATAAGTTTAAACAACTTCTTCATAAACTTATTTTGCCTAATCAAAATCAAAGAGCAGGTACGTGCAGTGTAGTAGGAATGTTGACACGTAAAAAGCGCGTTGTCACTTCACATATCTGTTTAGAATGCAATTCCATCGAGGAAGAGGATCAAGAAAAAAACTTTTTGGGTTGACATATTTTTAGTTTTCTTATATTAAACATATTTTTCTTTGGATTTCTAATTAATTTGTCTGAGCTGTTTAGGTTTTGTTCTATGTTTAGCATTCTAATCGATAAATAACAGTGTACATGTTGCTTTAACGTATTTCTATTTCACAGTAAAGATTCTTAGTTTAATGACTATTCTGTAACCTTAAAAATATCAGAAAGCACAAAATATGTTTTGTTTCATTAAAGAATAAATAACCAAAACTGAACTTCTACCATATTTTTCTTAGCCAAGCGACTACCTGTGCTGGAAAATCATAACGATTATTTAAGGGTTAAATAAGTAAACAAGCAAACTTTGTTTTAATATTATACATACCTGCAAGTTGTCATTTAAAAAAATGTAGAATTTAACAAATGTACCCAGTATCATTTATTGTACCCCAAAAAATCTAAAAGTTCAGCAGCGAAATGAATAAAAACCATACATTTTAATAAAAAAAATATGCGAGACATCGAATGAAAACCTAATTAAGAAGAAGAGATACAGTTAACCACATGGGCAATTATACAAGTTAATTAAAAATTGACTAATAGTAATCGTTTTATACCAATATACTTTTGTGTCAACTGTCATTTCTATGCTAGACTAACTAGCATTTGGTCTACCCAATTATATATCAAAGGTACACAATAATTTTTCTTCCTTTCTTTCTATTCAACTATAGATCACACAAACACAATGCATATTATAATTTGTGTGGAAAAAATGCTTATAGATTTCTATACATTTTCCTACACAAGAAATTTAGATACTTGTACACTGCTTTTGGACAAAAAGAACACCTGATTTTAGCATTTTAATTCTGAGGGCAATGATGGTCAAGATATTAGAAGAATTTGAGGAAGCACTTGTTGGAAGTTCTAGTGAAGAAGCTACTGATGAAGAAACACAAAATAGTTGTCATAATTTATACTCGAAACAGGAAAGCGATTTGTAGAAATTTGATGAAAGTTGTTTGAAAAAGTCTGAAAGTGAATGCTTTTGAATTTAGGTCTTGCTGGTAGAGCTTCGGTTTCATAACGTCCATCCCAAAAGGTGGTCAGGTTTACGGATGAGTGCTTTCTAAATTGTCCATAGTTTTGCCAAAAACAGCCTTATTCATAAGTTTAAACAAGTTAGTTTCAAAATAATTTTGCCCAATCAAAATCAAAGTGCAAGTGCGTGAATTGCGGCGGGATATTGATTCTCCTGCACTTTTACACAGAACCAAATGATTCTGTAATAGAATTAGAAATTTTATTAGATAGCAAAGTAAGAAAAATACATTGGCTTGTTTCCGGGTGTGCCGGAAAAGAGCAATATTGCTTTCCGGGTTGAAATATAATTTAGAATTACCAGAAACGCGTGTTTATACAGTTTCAAAGATGATATCGTTTAATAACGAAAAAATCCAATAGAATCATTAATATTACAAAAATATTGCTTTTATGATAATGGCATTATCTAATGGGTGATATTACTAGGATAGCTCGTAATTACATTAATACATTGATTTATGTACAGGGTCATTTTTTATATTTTCCCACCCCCTTTAACTTTTTTGTGCCACTCTGTAGAAAAAATATGTAAATAGGAAAGTTGTAGTGCTTGAGAAGTAGTTCTCAGAAAAAATCTTTTTGTCTATACAGGGTGTTGCAAAAAGTGTGAAAAACAAAAAAATATATATTTTTTAAATGGAACACCCTGTATATTTCTCCTCAGGACGAAAGGTCTTTGTTCTCCGATTACAAAAATATATAATTTGTCTACATTTGCTTAAGTCATTTCTGAGTTATTTAACTTTAAAAGTTGATTTAAATATAATAAATCATTGTTTTAATAATTTTTTATTATTATATACAAATTCGTATCTTAACATGTTTGATAATAAAAAGTTCAGTATTTCAAATATTGTTGAATATGCCCACTATTGATACAATCTCGGAAGTCGCTTTCTAATTTATTTGTTGCATGGGTAATAAAAATTGGATTGTTCTGGTTAAGGTCGTTTATATAGTATACAATTCTCACCCTGAGCTCTTCAATAATGGCACTTCTCTGAGCATAAACTTTGTTGTTAAATATCCCCACAAAAACGCATCTAAGGGCGTTAGATCTGGGCTGTTCGGTGGTCAGTAGACGGTTCGCCGCCTATTATTTGAGCAGATTGGCGAATTGGAAGCATACCAAGAGAATCTCTGTTTCCTGATTTAAAAATTGTAAATATCTTTCGCCAGTTAGGGAACCTTCATAACAAATAGAGCCAATAATTTGACATAATAGCTGTTTTTGTCACTGTCATTCACGGCTATTTTGACACATTTCATATTTTTCTTAATGGCGAGCAAGGCTACTTCGATTGGTTTGAATTCATGCTTTGTCAACTTTTAAAGGCAAATAGCTCGGAAATGGCTTAAGCAAATGTAGACAAATTATATATTTTTGTAATCGGAGAATAAAGATCTTTCGTCCTGGGGAGAAATATACAGGGTGTCCCATTTAAAAAATATATATTTTTTGTTTTTCGCACTTTTTGCAACACCCTGTATAGACAAAAATATGTTTTCTGAGAACTACTTCTCCAGCACTACAACTTTTATATTTACATCTTTTTTCTAAACAGTGACACAAAAAAGTTAAGGGGGGTGGGAAAATATAAAAAATGACCCTGTACCTAAATTAGTTGCTCTTAAAATAACGATTGAATTACAATGAATTATGCAAAATATATGCTGAAAATTTATGTTGCTGTAAGTATAAGGAATTGTTATGAAAACTTCATTACTTTGCACTTGTATTTCGTTGCAAGCAACTCTACCAGTGAAATAATAGATAAATACCGTAGAGCTATGGCATATGAATATAATTATAGTATTATACTTATATAATAATGTTAGTAATATACATTTAGATACTCTGATGTTTTATTAGTATTGACTAAAGCCTTGGGAACTATCAGAAATATCTTTCCATTTCTTGTGACAAATAATCAACTGTCAGTTTGCCGCTTTATGCACTCCATTGTTTGCCGTGTATTAATTGTCTGATTATCTTGTATGTAGTGCTAATCTAGCATTTTTTGTAGTTCTACCAGCAGCTGTTATTCTTACTATTTTTGTGACTTCTTTACATAACTAACTATTTATTGTAATCAGCCTTAAGCACTGGGTGCCAAATATGTAAATTTATTTGCTAATTGCTCAATATTCGGTTCATATGCCAGGTTTATTCAGCGGATTCAATTTTTTTGAAAGGCGTGGGCTAATGTCTTGGCAATTAGAATAGGGCGCCACTAACTCTTTTTACAAGAAATTCATCAATGATTATTGATCCTTAAAAATAGGGTAATAAAACTTAGAAAAATACCCTGTAAAAGAACGTTAAACATTTTTGTGCTGCAGTTTACCAAAATAAACGTCTATATTACAAATAACTTATTTATTTAAATATGTAAACTTACACCAATTCTTTTGGGGCAATTAATCCCAATAAAATAACCAGTGAGATAAATATCCATATACAGCCGCTATATATCTATAGGTAAACGAATTGAGCTCGAGTCGATTCTGAAATCAAGGCGACATATCAAATTAGTAAATTTCAGTTATATGAAATCAATTACTGCCATGAGCTTTACAGCCAAATACCGGGAAAATTAACTCAGCTATACGGACACTATGCAAATAAATTCTATAATTAACTAACGATAAAATTAAGTATCTCTTTTAAAGGTAAGTTCGATAAGCAATATTGCTTAATACTGCAACGACACAATCAGGCGGTAGTTAGACTTGAGGGTCAAAAATAGCAATGATAAATCCCGATACGGAAAATGCCGTGAGTGTTCAGGCGAGAAGGGCTATCAATTTTTCCCAAAAAAGAATATATGCCACCTCTGTCAAGTGGCGCTACAAACGGATATACTTGTCGAGCAGGTTGGTACTCCGGAAGTAAGGTCGCGAGAAGTAAAGTAGCGAGAGTATCGATAACACAAATCGACCAGTAAAAGGATAAAATCGCTGTACTGTATTTAATACCTTTTGCAACGTTACATTATATGTCTATCATCTGTCTAGCAATGTAAAACATAGTTTTAGCTCGCTAACACCCTTGAAAACTTTCACATAGAACACGTCAGTAACAAGAATTTGTGGAAACCATCAATTTCACTCTATGTTATGTAAACTACATAACGTAATAATAAATACGACGTAGAAGCAAGAAAAAGCACTCACGTCTAAAAAATGAAAGAGATTCTCACTTCCCGTCGCCCTACTCCTTATCAATAAAGCAAATTGCTCCTACAGAGAATTTAAAATTACCCTTTTCTCTCTCGATAAGATGAAGAAGAAAAGAAAGGCAAATTTGATTACAACCGTCACCCGTTTGCATTCGAGTTTGATTTCACAAAGGCGAATCTCTTTCCGAAAAACGAAGAAATTGGATTTGCTTATATATCGGAAATACTCCCGCATATCGCAGAAGAGAATTGGCCTATTTTGGAGGATAAGGCTTTTGTTTTGCCTGCGTGAAAATATTGCCGCGAATAAAAAACAACTGTTTTCGTTATTGACAGAGACATTCTTACAATATGAGACCTAAGTAGAACATTCATGATACGTATTTTTTTGGAATAATATATAAATTCGTCTTTGAATTTATTTAGGGATACGGTACATTATTTGGAAGTCGGAGTAAGTATATTGAGATCTGCTGTAATTTAAACACAAAAATAAAGGCTGACTTAATTTCATCACGTTTTTCTTGATAGCTTTTTCATCCAACTTTCACGATGACAGCGCTTGTTGAAACGAAATCAAATTTATATATAGAAAATTGAACGATGGTATTAAGTAGTTGTCCAAATAGCGGCACGATCGCAGGCCATGCTGTAATTATATTTGCAATTCCCTCTTTGGTGTAAATCTGGCACAAATATTTTATTAGCAGTTGCTATTACCAGGCACGTGTGCATTTAACCACTTTGGTGTATGCTATGGTGTTAACTAGTGGTCCAGACCTGTGGACAGTTTTCACTTTGAAGCATAAATACTAAACTATACTGAAATAATGAATTTTTTCTTTTTAGCAATATTAATGACTCAATATTCATAGTTCCACTTATTCGATCAGAAAGTCAGTTGGTAACTATTATTATATTGTAGTTATGAATAATTCTGACTTAGATCATACCACAAAAACTTAGGTCAATTAATATTAGAGAACATTGTGCACTTACGTATAACGTAAAGGGTAATATTGTTTATGCCGAATGATTTATTTGGAAGATATTTTCTGGCATCATTTTTAATTTCCCTTTGATCAGAAGTTATGAAATAACAATATTAGGGAACTTTAACTGTTGGCACAAACAAAATATGATAACACATTTTTCCTATTTATAATATCATATTAAATTGAATATGATTTTCATTAAGTATATTATTTGATGTTTGTTTACTACTGAAATTTTTCATCGTCTCAAGCATTTTGATATATGCTTATTTTTTATTTTATCTTTTTTGTTTTGTGGGTGAATGTATATTTTAAACGTCTCGTTTGCAAGGTATTGAAATTGTGTAAGATGTATTGCGACTCTCAAATAATTTTTTAAATGTATTTTAAGTTAGATATATGTGTTTTGACTACAATTCGTGTTACCGGTTGTGGATATTATTTTTTAAATTGTATGTATTAATCCTGTTCCATTGAATAAAGAAATTTTGAATTTTGAATTTTTTATAATATTAGTTTAATAAGTAATTGTTTAAAACTTTTTTAATAATGCGTAGATTTTTTCGGATACAGACGATAATAAATGATAATGAGTACATTTGCAAAATAGATCTAATTTTTTTTAAATAACAACTTGCAGGCATGTGTAATATGAAAACAAATTTTGCTTGTTGACTTATCTAACCTTTAGATAGTCGTTATGATTTTTCAGCACAGGTAGTCGATTGGCTTAGAAAAATATGATAAAAGTTCAGTTTGGGTTATTTATTTTTCAAAATAAATGAAACAATATATATTTTATGCTTTTTTATATTTTTATAGCCACAGAATAGTTATTGAACAACTAAGAATCTTTTTCAAATATTATGAAATACTTTAAAGCAACATGTGCTCTGCTATTTATAGATTAGAATGCCAAACATAGAACAAAACTTAACTAACTCAGACAAATAAATCAGAAACTCAGGAAAAAAATATGATGGAAGATATGTCAACCCAAAAAGTTTTTTCTGGACCTTCTTCCTCAGTGGAATTGCATTCTAAATTGATATGTGAAGTAACAACGTACTTTTTACGTGCCAACATTACCACACTGGACGTACTTGCCCTTTGATTTGATTAAGCAAAATGAACTTAAGAAAAACTTATTTAAACTTACAGATAATGCCATTTTTGTCAAAATTGTGGAAAACCCACGAAAAACTCATCCGTAAAGCTGATCGCAATTTGCAATGAATGCTATCAACAAGGCCTGGATCTAGGCGCATGCACTTTCAGACTCCCCCAAATCGCTTCCTGGAAAAACAAAACAAATATCGTTTTAAAAATGAAAATTAAAAAAATAATACAATAATGTTAGAATATTTTCAGTTCCAAATACATAATTTTCACTAGAATTAATTCTGAAATATAATTTTCAAAATGAAAATTTCAAAAAATCGCAAAACTATTTACAGTTTCAAATACATAAATAGGTACAATTATTATAAAAACAAAAATTTTTAGAATTCGCAAAATTATCTTAAAATATTTTTAGTTTCAAATACATAATTTTCGCTAGAATTAATCCTGAAAAACAAATATAATTTTAGAAATGAAAAATTAAAAAATTATTATTTTAAATATTTTCAACAAGAAGAAACTAATTCACCTGAGGTTTTGCTAGTTCATCAGATTTTCTATCTATGGTCTGAAACATTTGTCCTAATATAGATAATAGATCTGAGCTGCTACACCACATGAAAAGATTTGTTAAAGGACTACATCGTAGTCATCATTAGTTTTAGGGCTGTTTGCCTTTCAAGTTCGGCTTCTATTAAAGACACAATTTAATTAAAAAAAAATAATAACTACTGAAAATTCATTTGCCGAAATCCTGTCTGTAAAACGCAGATTTGATAATTTCATCTCCATCTTGACCGCTGATGATCACGTTATCTTTGTGCCTGTTTGTTCGTAGGTGACTTGCCCACATATTTTACCTGACAAGTTTGCGACAGTTCTTATAATGTCTGAGATTATCTGAAAAAAGAAAACGAGGTAGATGTTAGTGTTAATAAATTTAAACATAAAGCAATAACAATTAAAACGAACTAGTAAATTACAGTTTTAAATTTAAACCAAGAGCAATAAAATATAAGAATGAAGAAATCTTACCATTGATAGGAGTGGATGTCATTTCTGACGTCTTAACATAAACTTGTCCAATGTGACGGAGTGAATTGTCCCTTCTAGTGAAAGTTCGCCTGCATCATGTACATTCAAATTTCATTTTGAATTTCTTAAATAACGTTTAAAATAATAATATTATGACTCTTCTTGTCAAGCTGCTTTTACATTCGGCACGGAAATGATGAAAATTATTAAAATTCATTGCTTTAAATAAAAGGAATTTAGGGAAGGGTTGGGTGGGTAATCGGTGGCATTTAGCAACTTATCAAAAAATTTTCTAATACGGTTCCACTTCTCCTTATCTTCTTTATTAACATATGTAACAGAATCTAAAGAAGAGCCCAAAGTTTTTAATTTTAAAATTCCTTTTTGTTTTTTAATTTACATTTATTTTTACAATGAACGATTTATTTTTTACTTTACAAAATATCTTGTCTGTATTTTTTTTTTGGTTTGTAGCGTCTGTGTTTTTGTTTGCGATTCTTTGGTTTATTTTTCTTTTAAAAATATATTCTTTGTTTGTGTCTTTTTGTATTGTATATTTTTTTCGTTTGCGTTTCTTTGCAGTCATTAAGTTTTTAAATAGAAGAAGAAGATGGAGAATTATTCCATGAAATGTCGCTAAACTGATCATTTCGTATAATATAATTTTGAACAAGAATTGATTCATTATTATTTTCAGAGTGATTACTATAATTTTTAAAACTATTAACTATAATATTCGCTAGTGACGAAATAAAAGCTTGAAGAGGGCTTTTCTGCTAGTAAGAAAATAGATAATAACTATCGTTAGAGCGATTAGAACTGTTTTGCCCACAGGAAACAACTAAATTACTATTGGTAGTCTCTAAAGAGAAATAGTTTGGTTTGGTATTTGATAAGATAGATTTGCGAACGAAAAAAGTTTTTACCGCGGGACTTTTTTGACTACAAGGTATTATATCACCATCATCACTAAAGCTATCGTTTGATATGTTTAAGTTAGTACTTTCAATATTATTTAATTGTTTATCCATTCGAGAACAAGAAGGTTAATCTAAAGTTAAATCAAACTATCTGTTTAGTGGTAGCTCTACATTATCATCTGTTTGAGATTGAAAAATTCCCAAATAGTCTTTAAATTTTGTAAAATCATTTAAATCTTGTGATGAAATATCACATTCGCTATTTTCTACCAAATTTAAATTATTTTCCAATCAAATATTTTAATTTTCTTCTAAATATAAATCAAAATTATAATTTTCTACGGCAATATTTTTGTTCCAAGTTAAATCTAATAATATTTCGTTGGAATTATTATACTTTATGTTACTCTGATGATTTAATACATTATTAGAAACGTTTTCTACCATATCTTTAAATTTTTTTGTTCTTTGATTTAAAACTTCACTATTCTCACTTAAATTTGCCGGTTTATAAGTATTTGAGGAAATGTTCAGTTTTGTACTGTCACAATTTTTTTAATAGGTCCGTTTTCAAGATTAGGATTACTGGATGAATGATGCATTATTTTCTAGAATTTATCGAACGACGAGAAGAACACCTAAAGAATAAATGTTGCATGCTGCTATAGTTGCATTTATATAATCGTGTAAAGGAGGGTTAGAGATTTAAGTTATCAGTACTAATATGGTTTTCCTTAAAAAAAGTCAGTTATGATGCACCTATATGATCGTGTCGAGAAAGCGGGTCACAGTTTCTACCTAAAGAGATGTTTAATAAATTAAATATTTTTCTATGCGTCTAAAAACGTGGTAGCAAAAACTTTATTGGATAAATATTGGTTTTAATCTTGTAGTATTGTGTTAACTTTTATTAGACAGGGCTCGAGAAATAAATAAATTCATTATTATTTTTAGTATTGTTACAAGTTTAATTTAATATATAATCACAATTGATTTGTTTAATATTATTTTTATTTTCATTTAATCAGAAGCTTTTAAGAAACAAAGATTATGAATCTTTAACATTTTCCATAAGTAGCAGATAATAACATATTTTACTTGCGTATTTTGATAATAATCCAATATCATTTTCATCTAATACATCTGATGTCTACCTCTTATGAGTAACTTATTCACTCGTATTACTTACATCGTATATTTTAGGTTCTTTTTTTCACATTATTCGAACATTTTGCGCATTTTCAGTTCTTTATTAATACATTTAATTTAATTAAATTTTAAAATATGTTATTCTCAGTAGGTTTTGAAAGACAAGAAAAGCTATATTGCTTCCACATTTTTCCTACAAATTAATCCCTCTTATCTTCAACTTAATCCATTTAATGTTCTTTAAATATATTTGATGTTTATCTCTAAATTAATTTAGTCATTTGAATAAATTAATTCACATATTTTATATTTTGTTTGCTGGTATTAATTTAATTTTCGTTACAATTCGGTTTAATATGTAACTGTTTCAAACCTTTACATTAATAATTAATTTATTTAACAATTTACACTACTAGCAGATGTTTTTTAAAAAACATACTCCTTTTGTTTTGCTCACAATTTCCCTACTTCCTTTAATGCATGAATTATTGCTAATTTGTAATATTTGACGACTGCTGTAGTTTCAAAATGCATAAAAAGCAAGAATAAACATAGGTGCAATTCACATTCGGTAGAAGTGAAATAAAATTAACCTGAGAGAGAATAAGACGAATGCAGTATCAGGAGTGGGATAATTATAGGATTTAATTATTATAATATTTTTACCAAGTTGATAAAGGTTAAAGCGATCCATTTACATCATACCAAGGTAAAAATATATTTTTTTAAAGCATATACAGGGTGGTAAATATTTATTTTTTAAAAAATCTTCCTTTTTTCGAAATTTATCGGTGCAAAAACGTACTATTAAAATTGCTCATTTTTGAGACGAAAATGATATTTTATCGCATATCTACCTTATTTGATGTGCTATCGAAAAATATTTCGTTTCGATATCGCCTTCCGTTACCGAGAAAATTGGGAAAATATAAAATTGAGGTTTAGCAATTCAAAAAAAAATGAAACGTCGCACGATCAAATCGAATACGGCAAAGTATCCCAAGAAACCCATCTTTTTGCCTTTAACCATTTAGTTCTACCTCTTTCGATTCGATTTCCAACCGATTTAATGATTATCTCGCATTTTTACGTTAATTTTTCGAAATCTAATGACAATAAAATACGCTATTTATATGCTTCTATTTATTTATTTAGTTATCGAATATCATATAATTTTTCTAATCTAATTTTCTTCTTATTATAATATATGGCTTGCCAAAAATGGCAACAGCACGTGGTGTTCCCAAGCGTTCATCTTTCAAAAAACTAACCACGCCCCAGATTACTTAACTTCAGTGACCGGACGAGAACTGCTTTTTTACTTATCACTCCTAGCAAATATGTTACACTTGTATAACTGTGTTCTTTCTCATTCTCACGCAGGCTACATCATATAGCTCTATTTTTACGGTCACTTTTGCGTTTCATGGAGGTCTCAATTCACACCCGTGCTAAAGAAATTTACACTGCAATAAAAGAGGCAAACGAGCATCTAATTAAAAATAATAATAATAATTATCTCAAGCCTAATATCACATTGAAAAACAAACAACTGTTAAAGCAGACAAAAAAACATTTTTACGTACAACCTTCTTAAATGATAAGACCACTAGACCTGTACATTTTATAACAGGTCACACCTCAGTCATGTTAAATTAAAATTCCAGGCACAATCCAACTGACTATTTTGACAATTCAAACGATTTTCCGGAATAACAGATTTTATTGTATCAATTTGCAAGTCCTCTCCAAGGGTTTTTTTTTGGAGAAAATTAAGTTAGGAATTTCGGGTCAACCCTCGGGGCAAACCGTAACAGCTAAACGAACCCCTTCGAGGATTTACAAACTGCGAGTTATGAATCGTTTTTTACTCGGGTAACGTTCGGCTGAAAACTTATACTGGACGGCGAATTATTTGTCCGGAATGGAAGTGTTACCATATTTTTGTGCTCGTACGCACAAATAAATAGCGGTAATATTTCTTTTTGTTTATCATCGGTGAAAATATTTGGAAAGATTTATCAATATCGGGTGCTCCTACTATCACCTAGAATTTGGAATTCGTTTTTCTGCAAAATTATTCATGATTAGGATGGTAGTTTGTTCATATCTATGGCAATCAAGATAAAAAAAAAATATATTGTAATGGTTTCGTATGATTCCATGAAATTTAAACGCTAAAAAATGTAGCTAAAAGATTTTCCGAAGTAACTACGGATTTAAAGCAAAATATTCTTCGGCTAATGCGAGATAGCCCATAAATTTGAAAACCAATAAAAACGGGCATAGAATGTCTAAACAGTCTGCGAATCGTACCGGAGAAGTCAGCTATGGGTATAAAATGTTTTTTTCCCGCAAATAGGGGCTCGAAATCTGCATACCGCAGACGCAAGCACATTTGTCACTTTTAGAAATTGTATTTTTGTTATCGGGATTTGATTCAACGAGGATGCTGAAAAAAAGGTGAAACGAGGCGAATTAAGCCAAAAAAAGACTTAATAAATAATGGAACTTGAAATTTACGACTATTTTGGAATGTTATAGTATAATATGCAAAATAGAAAATATTTTGTAAAAGGTTAACCTCGAACTTGGTTCATGACAGATGATAATTAGAACAAATGTTAAAACAACATAGCTCTTCCTGTTTTTCAAAACCTGCCGAAGAATAACAAATATAAAAAAGTAACTAAATTAGATTTATTAATGAAGAACCGCAAACCGATTATATATTTAAATGAATTTAGAATGAAAATAAAACTAATAGTAAGAAAGGAAAGTGCCTACTTAGTTAAGAAACAAAACCTAAAATACACGATGTAATTAACACAAATAATTAAATTATTCCTAAAAAGTATACATCACACATATTAGATAAAAATTGTATTGGATTACTGGATTTTTATCAAAACATTCAAAAAATATAAGATTTTGTACCACTTAGGGAAAATCTTAAAGATCCCTAATATTTCTTTTTTCAAAACTAATGATTAAAACAAAATAATCTTCTTCTTCTTCTTCTTCTTCTTCTTCTTCTTTCTTATATGATCAAAACCAAAGAGGTAGACATCTACCTATTTTAACCAATCAAGCCTCTTTCGACCTTGAGGTCCAGCATTCCTCCTATCGTTTTGGTGGTCTTCCTCATGTTCTCTTTCCCGTTGGTTTGTTATGTTTTGCATTTTTTACCAGTTTGTTATCTGGCATTCTCTCATGGTGCTTGTTCCAGCATTTCCTTCTGTGTCTTATCAATTTTCCCACATCCTGTAACTTACTTGCTTCTCATCCTATCAAGTAAGGTCTTTCCATGTATAATTCTTTTCGTCTTCATTTCCACCGTTATCATCATTTGCATTGTTTAAATAGTGCAGTTAGTATAAAATTTAAAAAAAAACTCAAAAATCAATAATTAAGAGTTTTTGACAGACATAGGCACTTATCAAAAATTGACCGACTAAAACTTACAGTGGAATTACAAAAAACTAAATTAATCGCTAGTTGTTTGTAAATAAACCATTTTAGTTAATGGAACCTTCACACTCATTATAAACGAAAATTTCTACTGAACATATGCGAAAATTAATTTGCGCGTCAATAAAGTAGAGTATAATAATAATATGTCCGGAACGCAGATGCGGTTGCAACTTGTAACGAACATGATGCTAGTGTGAATATGAATATGATTGTAGGTATATGCTAATTTTAAGTTGCTAGAAATATTTATTTCTAGCTAAGAGAAATAGTGCCGTTGAAATTAGGTAAATTATAAAAAGTACACACCGTGACATTAACACCATTAATTTCAGTTTGATGAAATTGTAAGAATATTTTCATGAAGGACTAAGAGAATAAATTTCAGAGATGGAAACAGTACAATAGTCTGCCATCAGTGAATTTACACGAAAGGAATATTTCCCTCTTCATTTTTTCACTCTGCAACATTCGCATTTCAAATTTCGGGAACAGAATTTCCATAGTTAGCAAATAGGCCTGCGCCTCAAATATGCAGATTGCAGCTTGAGTCTCGGAGAAATAAAACTTTTTGTGACCCGTTAGCAGACTTTTTCCCGTTGTTAGCGGGCAGCTTTTTCATCATTTCATGAGAGCGTCGAATGGTTTGGAAACTTATGGAATTCTTTGTTACCACGCGAAAATAAATTGAATGAAATATGTAATTTTATAACTCAACACTAACATGAAATAATATTCGGTAAATATCTTGCAGTGATTTGTTTGAGAATTATATCTGAACTTTCGAGTTCATAGTTTCAATTCACGTTTATTAGCCTATTTTATGTTAAATTCAGATCATAATTAGCTATTTCCAAAGTAAGGTCGCTTATGCCTTGGATAACAGATTGTGTGCTATGGGCACCAAACATTAAGAAGGTTCACTCTCCGCGGCCGCGGTGGCGGCACGTCAACGGTGTGTCTCCTTCACGCGAAAACTAGCAGGATATTGGCAGGCGACCTTTGACACGACGCATACTGGTCGAATTTCAAGCAAAGCTGGCCATAATAAGGTTTACCAGAAATAAGACATAAAAGTTATTAAGTACTATACGTTTAAAATATCATGTTTTAGACAAAGATGCTTTATTGTTGAGTTTTTGGATCATCTATATTTATATATAGGGTATATCAATTATCACTAACCAAAAAAATTATGCATAAAAATCATTTGTATGTTCTTAAACGTTTTAAAAAATGAAAATTAAGGGCTTCTTCGTTGTAAAAAAGGGTTATTAATTTTTAATTTGATGATCCAAATTTTGCTTTTGCAACGGTTAATTCAGGAGTCTCACGAGCAAAATGAATGTTAATTGGACGACAGAAACGCGTTGATGAAGGCCTACAATTTTGCCATACAAGTATTACAGAGTTATCGCTACTTTTAAAAATTAATCTAATAGGGACCAACCTAGTAAAAATATAGAAGCATCAGTGCAGCTGTTGTTCAAAAACACTTGCTCATATTCTGACTGTCCCGAGGTACCATCAAAGCGATATTTAAAAATTAAAACTAAATTATAAATTTTATCTGCTAATTCAGCCAAAGTATTAATTACCTCTTTTTGTAATAACATCAGTCTTGCACCAGTATGGTGATTCTACCGAAATTTCAGCTTCAGTTTCACTTACTACAATATTATGGGATTAGGGGTGGGCAAAAATAATCGATTATTCGATTAACAAATGTTTCAATTAATCGACTAATCAATTAATATTTCAGACACTATCGATTTATCGATTATTTCGATTAGTTGATTATTTCGATCAATCAATTATTCCTATGAATTTGATTAATTGATATTATTTCGATTAACCCATTATGTTGACGAATCGATTATATTGATTATTTTGATTAGTCGATGATATCGGTTAATCGGTTAAGCTACTATTTCGATTAATCGATTATTTTGATTAATCGGCTATTTTCATTAAGCGATTATATCGAGAATAATCGATTATTACAAATAATCGGACATCGATTATTACTTTTAGTAATCGTCCAGCCCTAATTGGGATAACATTTGCTTTTGGCCTCCAAAACTTTGTCGTACGAAGGATATAAGTTTCAATTTTGTCCCTCTTGCGTTTTGATAAGTTTATAAGGATGGTTAGAAAAATTAGCTTAGTAATACTTCATCAGCATTTAACTTTTAATGTAAATTATCTTGATTGTTTTTGTTTTCAAAAATTTTGGCTTGCTCGGGTGCGTTACTAATAGTTTTGAGAACTTTCGATGCGGATAAGTTACCACATGATCTGTAGCTCATTTGAGCGGCATAAGTTAACTCCTGTAGTGTTGAATTTTCTCGGAGTGGTTTTTATTTTGCGTCTTTTGGACCGCTCACTGTGTAGTGAGCGGTCCAAACACTACTGTTTTGCGTACTTTTACAATATTTTTTTAAAAATTTTACAACAGTTGAAAGCTAATTTTAATTTTTTTTCTAAAAACCTCTCTTTGATCCTACTTGATTGATCCCACTTGGAAATATATTTATAGTAAAAAGTAAGAAATTTTGCATTATTACTTTGGTCGGGAAAGCTTTGAAGTATTTCAAACAATTGCTTATAAGTTATAGTTAAATAACTTGAATCTAATGCAAAGAAATAGAAGATAATGAAAGATTTATTCTTGTGTGACTAGAACAAGTTTTTTTTTATAAATAAAAAATAAATTATTAATTTACTTTTCCTTAATCATTAATATAAAAATCAGTCACCTCTATCATTAAAATTAAAAATCACCGTAATCTCCTGGACTATCATGTTAAAAAAAGAAAAATAGTTTTTAAGTAAATTGGGTAATCTTTCGGAAATGTTTCCGAATTTATGCAATTAAAAAATAAGTATTTTAATAAATATACAGTAAAAATATTGTGCAAACCCATTAACCAATTTTAAAATCACCCGAAACGCCAAAATTTTATTAGATACTAAAAAAAATGGAGCAAATTCGAGCATGACTTTCTTCTTGATCTCTTTTGTCAGAATCGTAATGTACATATTACAGTATATTTGTAGTCGGAAATATGATGAAATCATTTAACAAAAATGTTATTATATTACGAATTTGTAATTATGATTTGATAAATATATCAATCTTTTACATTTTAAATCACCAGCGCTATTACAATAAGCAGAAAAATCAAAATCTTTTAAATATTAATTATTACATACATTGAGTATTGTTATCAATAACTAATTTAAAATGGTAATAGATTTTTGAAACAGCCAGTTGAATACAAACTTTATCAAAATATTTATTTGGTGAAAATAATAACGCTAATAAAAACACCATAAGTTAAGTTTGACAGGGCGCTGCAAACAAATTAAAAGATATCAATTGTTTTTTCCAAAGCCAACTAGAGTACTAGAGTATAAATAAAAATTCCGCAAACAAATATATCGTTTCGATCTCTGTGCGGCGAGAGTCCGCCAACCGTTACCAAGTACCCAATCAAAGAAAACTACGATTCCTTTGTAACGCTCGCTGAACACGCACATCAAAGTTAACGCGGTTGAATGGTTCTTCTTATCGTATAGTTAATGTTCGGTGCTATGGGCTTGTTCAAAAACTTATCACGTGATTCCGACAAAGTGAGTTATATGCTGCTTTTAACTTAATTTTGTAGGTATAGTGTTCGCGGCAAACTATTAAAATTACTCAGGTTGTACCTTATGGATCGCTCCCAATATCTAATGCTTTAACCCTTAAGTTTGATATATTTAAATTCAAATTTCAATGGGGAGGGTGTGGAGAGAACTGTCGGATTCTGGTGTGATTAGTTGTGAGGTTTCTCAGAGGTCTGCCCTCGGGCCAATATTATTTCTTCTATATCAATGATCTAATACAGTTGATGTTACGGACAATTTATCCTGTTCGACGACGACGACACGTCCATTTTATGGCATGGTTCAGATTTCAATAGCTTGGAGCAGGTAGTTAATGCAGATATTGACAAGGTTAAGGTCTGGTTTAATGGAAATTTATTGTCAATTAACATTTCTAAAACTAACATTTAAATGTACTCTAGATAATATACTGCTGGATTTTATTCCAATAAACAAATTCAATGCAATGAAATTCTTAGAGATACATTTGGACGACAAATTATATTTGCATGTCCATAGATCCAAAACTTATCATCTACATGTTATGCATTCAGAGGGATATCGAAAAAACTAGACCCAGTAACGACCAGGGTGGCATACTAATCGAGACTCGTCTGAGATATGGTTTACTTTTCTGGGGTTAGTTGTAATGTATGTTTGCATAACTCAATATTTGTTATTCAGAAGAGAGCAATACGTTCCATGTTTGGGTTAGGATGTGTTTTTCTTAGGGAAGATATAATGATGCTTCTGTAGTATAACCCACCCGGGTCTGTTCAACATAGTTGAATGAGATAAGTTGTGCTTTGTCTTTATTTTGCCAATGATCGTCAAAATAGATTAAAAAGAAAAGTAATACCTACGTTGTGTTATTATTATATCTTACACTTTATAACTAAAGTTTATAACTAAACTCAAGTAGGGCAATTTGAGGGAAAGGTGCGTCATGTAAATCAAACCACAGATTCCTAATACGACTAATTTAAAAAAGAAAAATGTGCCGGACTTAGCCTGGAATTCACGAGGGGAAAAAGTACGGCAGAGAAACCCTCGATCTAAATTCCTAAACCGAATTATGCTGTATAATCTATTAGTATTATAATTAATTAAATTACTGTCTCCCGCACCACAATTCGTATTTCCACACTTGTAACAATACATTTAAAACTGAAGAAATAGCTCTCCGGTCGGGAATGGAACCCGAGTCTCCCGCGTGCCAGACGCGGATGTGATAACCACTACACTACCGAAAAGGGGTGTTAGTCAGCCAAACGCCGCTGGAGGGTACTGAGGTCCTGGGTACGGAGGCTACTTAGCTAAAGTTGAAATTATGGCCAATATCTCTAGAATGATCATTACATAACTAGGATATTCTCCCGTCAGGGTAGGAAAATGTTAGTAATTTCACAAAACTTCTTACTTGCAATCACAGTTGTACTAAGACCAAAATTCCAACACGAAAAGACAGCAAACAATACATTTTTGTTTTCATTTAAAGTAGTGTTGTTCACAGCATAAAAAGATTTCATTAAATATATACACCATCAAATATGAATTATCAATGAGAATAAAAGAAATAATTGTGCAAATTATGTCAATAACAATATCAAAATATATCCATATGTTATGCCATCAAATATTAATTATCAATGAAAATAGAAGAAATATTTATGCAAATTATATTAATAACAATATCAAAATATATACACATGTTATGCCATCAAATATTAATTATCAATGATAATAGAAGAAATATTTATGCAAATTATGTTAATAGCAATATCAAAATATATACACACGTTCTACCATCAAATATGAATAATCAATGAGTATAAAATATATGATGGTACAAATTATGTTAATAACAATATTATAAGTTTCATTTTACCGACTTGTAATGACATATTACAACACAGAAGCAAAGCAATTCTACAAAATAAACCGTACACTCCGCTGGCTTCTGACTCTCTATTTTTCCGTTCTCGAGCAATACCTTTCGGATCTCCTCCAAAAATCCTCGCAAAAACTCGACTTCAATTTATGACTTGATTTATCTTTTACATGTATAAAGGGTGTCTCAAAATATACACATATATAGGGTGTCTCAAAAATGAATGTATTAGGTCTAATGAAATAGTATTTTAAAGAGGTGGGTTATCTCACTTCCAAGTTTATTTATCCTGAAGGGTGTGTGTTTGGTGTTTAAAAAGTACAGGCAGTTGATTACTGAAGGTTATTACAATTCAAGGCTGACTCTTAATGTTACTTTACCAACATTCTCTGCTACTTATATAAAAAAGTTTTATTTAGAATGCCAAAAACTTTTTAATAATTTACCATATAGTTTAAGATCTAGGAATAACTATAAAAAGTTTCGAAAGGGTGCAAAAAGCTACTGCTTGAAAATACATATTATTCATAGAACGGAGGAATATTTTGAAAAATGGTTTTTCCTATCTTGATAGTTGGTAAGTTACCTTATCTGTTATTTTTTGATTGGTTACTAATTTAACTGTCTGTAATTTTGTTTATTTTAATTTAAATGTGGTTGTTTTTTGCTTCTTGTGGATAATAACTTGAGTATAAGTATGACGTTTTAATTGCGATAATTTTAACCATATGATTCCCTCAGCCTTTTTCACTTGAAATTTTTAGGCGCTTTAGTTTAATTTTAGTTATATAGCTTTGTATACAAGATTGTGATTAATTGATAATAAAACATGTTTTGAATTTTGAATTTGAATTTTAAACTCAAATTCAAAATCCCTTTATTATGAAAAAAATATTTAGCTAATGGTGTCGCAATATAAAACCTGCTCAAGATGTATGCAACCTCTCAAAAGTATACTTAACACAAGATAGCATTTATAAAAAACACTAAACCCATAATATTAAAACGAATTTTGAAATAAATGATACAATACATTTCAAAAAATATTACTGAGGTAATAATGAAACAAGTAGTCCTAAGCTTATTAATCAAGGAGTTCACTGATACTGAATCTGGCAGCAGCCATACTTCATGGACATTTCTGGTGAGAGGGTCATGAGAATCTTCGTTAAATTATCTTGTCATGTAGAGTTAGCTTTAAAAACTTTAATATTTTCACTATTATCAAGGCAATATTTATGTATAGTTGCAGTTGAAAATAAATCCTTGCTTCAAACTACTCCAGTAATATTGCTTGTTATAGTGACTTCAAATATTACAGTACACTAAATAGTAATATTAGGGAGATGTAAAATTCAGGACCTCAAGAAGAGAAATTATATTTTACTAAGCTCTATTTTGTTGGGTGTTGGTCAATTTCGCGCAGCGGTCAGAAAAATAAGAAGGTAGTCTTAATTTCACAGGACAGTTGGGCGCCGGCTATTTATTGGATATGGGACAGTTGCGCGCCATAAGACGAATAGTACAATAAATTGTTTCTGTGAATCGTTATTGGAAAAGATGTAAGATTGGATTGTCGTACCGCATTTTTTATTTTTTTTCCTGATTTTGGGTATGCCTTGGCTTTGTTTTGGTTAGTTCCTGTTCGTTGAGCCCCCGAAGCGAGCGAAGCGAGCGGAGGGCCAGGCATGAAGTGTTCAAATATTTGAGGACAAAACGTAACGGGAGTATTATATCTAACATTTCAGGGGGCTAATATCAAACCCAGCAAACTCAATGTGTGTAACAAAAAATACGCTATTTGAACATTCCGTTTAAAATAACATACATACTAACGTTCAGTAATATGCGCAATAGCATGAGGTGTCATATTTTTAACCAATCACTTCGATTGCACTCATATTTACACGAAAATATTGAAAAATATGATGGACATTGCTTGCTTTGTAATTTAAATATGGACTTTGCTGTATTTGTTATGTGTGTATGTGGAGATTGCTGTCTTTGTTATTTTTACATTTTCCATGGCCGAACAGAGTCGAACTAAGTTGAATTAATGTAAAAATTACCACCTAATAATTTTATATAACATTTATTTAGTACATCATAATCAGATATTTACTATATTAAGAAATAAGCAAGTCATTTGTTTTTTTACAATAAAAAGTATTTTGATACCTTCATAATATAATTCTTATTATAATAATAATATAATATAATATATGTTATTGATTATTATAATAATTACTATAATATTTATTATTGTTATTTATCTTCTAATGACTTAATTATCAAAGTAATTGTAAATTTTGATGATCAAAATAATTAGTTTTCCCAAATGTTACCCTAAATTTCACATAAAACCCAAAAAATTATTGTTCTGCTAAGAATGAATAATAAGATATAAAACTAAAATTAAAAATATTGGCCTCTCCACACTTTTCTTGTTCATATAGTAATTATCATTATACACGCAAATCTTTAATGTCTTCTCTAGGCTCACAACAAAAATTCACTTCTTCTTCATCTTCCCTGGTCGCACTTGTGGATGGTTGACTTTCTTCCTCTTCTGTAGTAGGTGGGTTACATATGGGTATGACTTGACTGAGATACCTTAGCTCTGGTAGTGAGTGCCAATCTGTTCCATAATGTTTACACAGCAAATTATTAACATCTTTCATTTTCAAAGGCTTTACCTGAATACCACAAGGTATCTCGCAAGGGACTATCATATTTATAATTTTTCCCTTTTTGCAAATATTTTCATATTTTCCAAGCTCAGATTTGTAAAATGGCTCTCCGCCAATTAGAGCATTACCTTGTATTTTAGACATTTTTATAAAAAAACGTTTGCATGTATTAAATTTAATATGCCACTGTTGTGGAGACTTGATGATTGGTTCTGCAGCTTTTTTTCAATTATAAACTGGACAGTTTTGACCAACTTTTACGATTGTTGCGTACTGCGATATTATGTCGATGTATGTCCCGGGATCAATGACTATTTCCTTTCTTTTTATGTCTTTTTCTATTTGTCCAAATACGCGATCTGCTGGCAAATAAGAATGACCAGTGATGGGGAATATCACTTCAATTTTCTTGAAGCAGGATTGCTCGATCAGCCATTTGCAGCACATGGTCAATAAAAATGAGTTTTTATTTTGGCCTCCACAGCCATCGGCTATGAGGCGAATTGTATGAATGTTAGTCACGTCAGTGTTTTTCAATCTATGATAAACTATAGATGAAACTGTGTTTGAATCTTTAGCGTACATGTCTTCTGTCCAGATATAAGAGAAAACATTATTTTTAGTTAATTTTTCCTTTGAGCTGCCTTCTACGACAGTTAAGTTGTAGAGATACATCTGCCTACTATAATAGCATGCCTGGTCGGGCACTTTTGGTATGGGTTGGTTTTTTTGGCAATCAAATGAAAATGTTTTAATGCCATCTTCTTTTGACTTTAAAAAATGATAAAAAGCTTTCGCACGCAGCACATGCACTCTTTTTCCGATGATCAACTCATTTTTTTGCATTATCTGTTTGTGACTTAATTTTTTCTTGGAATTGCAAGCATGTAGAACAAACGTCAGTACGTGGCGTCCCGAACCCCAATTTATATTCAGTCTGGAACACTTTTCGGACCAAACCTAACTTAGCATGTTGCCCCATGCCGTACTTGTTTTTGTACATCCTATATAGTTTGTTTAGGTTTAGATCACTTGGCAAGTATTTTCTGACCGACGTGCTACTTCTGCAGTAATGGGACTCAGTGCATTTTAGAGATGTTAGGAATTCGTGAACTGTTTTTCTAATTCCCACAAATAAATGAGTTTTGTGGTCTCCGCCCCTTTTTTCTGTTGGAAATTCTCCTGATTCAAAATGTCTCTTCATGATATATTGTATTCTGTACTTCGTTATATTTAACATTTTTAAAAAAGCTTTCTGGCAGACTTGAACCTCTTCATTTCCGACCGGAACGTAGAATTTTGTAGTTAATAATTTTTGACTATGGTTGTTATTTTTTGGTCGTCTTCGTTTTATAGGTACTGCTCGGCAATACTTTAGCAACAGTGCATCTTGATACTGTTTACAACTTTCTTTATAGAAAGCCTTATGAAATCTCATCATTGCACCCATTGTTACGGTTGAGCATTTAAACCGTGCATTATCATGTTTGCATTTTTTTTCTGGCAAGCATGTAGCACTATATCTGAAAGAAAAAAATTAGAATAAATGCAGGTACTCTTATGAAGAAAGGCGGAAAACGGCGGTTTTTGTATAGTTGTAGAATATAATTATTTTTTGCTATAATTTTAAAATTTTGCCACCTCTTCCCGAACCAACCAATAAAAAAAGCATATATGCCTAAAAAGCATAAATATGTAAGTGGTCATTTTTAAAGCTAAATCGTGATCTGTGAAAGTGACTTTCAAGACGCTATTTAAATCTGTAAAAATATATAGTGTCCCATTTAAGTTAAAAAATTTCAGATTTGCCCTGGAGAATTTGAACATCTTGTATAAACAAAATCAAATAATTTTAATTTTCAGGCTAAACTGAGCAAGTTTTCTAAGTATTTAACTTTTTTTATTTAACCGCTGCATCTCTAATATTTTCTGAGACAAGGGTATCATTATTATTTTGGGCGTTCGTACAATACAAGTCGTATAATAAATCAACAGAGATCCTAACGGCAATTCGCACTAGTCTATTAGGTACGTTTTACAGGATAAAAGAATGAATAATAATTGAGTAATAATTGCACCACAGAACAGACTGAAAAAAATGGTCCATATGCCGGTCATGAAATTATTACTAAATAAAAAATAATAAACTAGTAGATTTTACGGTTTCGCGTAAGTACGCCCCTGGAAAAAGTTGGTAAGTTAACTTACCATTTTTTAGCTTTATTTGCCTTCCATTTTTCCGGCTCTCTCGGACGTTTTCGGGCTTGATGTTTTGGTACTTCGGCACAAAAAACTTCCATTCTGTGGTTTTCTACAGTGATATTAATTAGTATTCTACAAAAACTCAAACAATAATTTAAAAAACCGGAGCACGAGTTGGGTCGTTCAATGCACAATCGCCATACTGTCGGATGCAGCGCTGTGGCGTCTTATTGGTTGAAATGGAGTTTGCTGCGTTTGTTATTACCATAACGTGAGATTGCTGCCTTTGATGCTACAGCGAAAGTTTACCATACAATTTTCAAGGGAGATTGCTATCTTTGACAAGAATTTTTCATGTAGATCATAGGCAAATTGGGATCTAAGTACGTCCACGTTAAAAAGTTGTAATAAAAAAATATTGGAGTTTGCTGTGTTTGATATTAGCCCCCTGATTTATATTACAGTCGGTACCATTCCGTAATCCAACTTTTGCGCGAAACTGTCCTATTGCCATTCGGGGCAATAAATCCCTAGCAAAATGTAAAAGTGACCGTGGCGCGCAATGACCCATTCCCATTTTATTAATCCATGCGAAAGCATTTAACATTAAATGAACAACGAAAACAACTATTGACTCTTCTTAATTTGATGGATAAAAATTGACAACACAATTAACAATGTTAAGAGTTAATTTGATATATATAAAATTTTATTTTATACAGCAGTTACAGTCAACTCAAATGAATTACTCAAATATTGGAAGTGCATTATTTATAATTTTCCAATAAAATGTTTCTATAACACCTAATTAAAATCATGCATGTAATTTTGAAATTAATTCTCTCAATAAATACGCGAAAATAGTCAAGAGTTAATATTAAATTATATCCATTACATATTTTCCAAACTACAATTACATTCACATTATAACGATATTTTAATCCTATTTTATTATGGTATACAATATATGTTTCTATTGTTATTTAATGAAAATTGGTCTTAGGTTAGAATTATATGGCCACTTATGGCGACTATGTAGTTTTAGAGGATTAGATTACTAGCTTTGCAATGCTCAGCATTTATTATATTATAAATAGGCAGAGATAAGAGTGTGCATTTTAGTCATAAGCAAGCTTTCAGTGTAGCAGGTTAATACATTACTACTTGTATTTCTCTTCGTGTAACTAAAATAAAGTTTTTAAAAACGAAGTAAACAAGAAAGTAAATATATTTGGCGCAGTCGGTAGGATCCTTTCCGGTGTGCGTACTAAGGATTCTTTTCGGATACGATATTCGGGAAAAGTTACGATTCACGTTACGACGTTTGCGTGTACACTCCTGGATTATCAGTGCCCTTTGGATTATTGGTGCCACTCCGTCTGTCTCAACAGTTAAGGAAGGATCGAAATATCAACCCCTACGGAGAGCTACTTGTGACTCCTGGCAGACATCGTTCATCGGTACGCCGTTACGACAGCCAGTACAGGACTTATTGGCGTAGGCTAGAGTCCACGACAGGAGGCAACCACCCTGGATAGTATACCTCTTCAGCGAAGTACCACCTGATACAGGACAGAGATTGAGAACTTTATTGTAAGTCGTAATTGTTCTTTATAATCGGACATCCTGTTAGTTAAGACATTTCAATTTTATTTCGAAAAAGTGAAAAGTAATACAATTTTTAGAATATGTTAGTTTCTCATGAAGAAATTTAAAGGTAGATTTAGTGATATAACGTATCCTAGAATAAGACGTAATAACGTAGAAAAGATTAATTCATCAGAAAGTGAATTAACTGAATTATATTCTAATATTTCAAATATATTCGAAGTTCAAGAAACGCAAGTTGAAAATACAAACATTATGGCAAATGCTTTAAAATCAGTAGTAGCATTATTAAAAACTTTTGATGGCACGCCCACTCGTTTAGAAACATTTTTAACACAAATAGATACTTTTTATGCTAGATATTTTAACGGAGATGAATCTCAACAAGAATATGTAATCTTAGCAATAAAATCAAAAATAATCGGTGCAGCCGAAGATTTTTTGTTAACGAGATCTGATCTTAATACATGGGCAGAAATTAGGTTAGCTTTACAACAGAAGTTTGCTGACCCAGTAAATAGAGCTAGTTTACAACAACAACTTATATTTTTAACAAGAAAGAATGAATCCACACAGGATTATATTCAAAAGTTGAAAGCGTTAGTAACTAAGATTAATAGTAAGATTTGTTCAGAAATTGCCAATATTGAAGCACGCGCAGTTTTAATTTCACAAAATGAGCTTACAGCGACACAAAACCTTTTATCCAATATTTCTAGTGAATTAAGAACTTTATTAATTGTACAAAATCCACAGAATTTGGATCATGCAATTGAAATAATAACAAACTATGAAATATTAACTTCTCAAAATAATTTCAAAAATAATTATTTACAAAATCAGAATTCGAACAAAAATGTTCAAAAATCACAATCTATTGATTTCCAGAAGAATCAATATAAGTTTCAAGTTAATCCCCAGAATAATTATCCAAGACCAACTAATTTCAACCCTAAACCATATAATCAACCTTTTAATCCGAAACCTCAAAGACAATTTCAAAGATACCCTAATCAAACATTTTTCAGAACCCCAAATCAAAATTTCACACCAAATTTAGCACAAAGAAATGCACAATTTTCGAAACCCCAACAATATCCACAACCCATGTCTGGCGTTAGTGTCCAACCCCGAAAACCTGTGAGTCAAGTACAAAGACCACAACAATCTCATTTTCGACCACAAAGTAAACCCAATTTCACTTGGCAAGAATTAACCCACCTCGAAAATGAAGAACCAAATTATTATTCCGATACCGATATTGTCGAGTATCCAATAAATAATTCGGACTTTGATGAACATGACTATTACCAAAATGTGGAAAAGTTAGAAAATCAAGATGAAGAGAACATAAGTGAACAATTAGAAAATTTTCATTTACCAGCCTCGGAATAAAACCATGTTTAAATTTGAATAGTTTTCAAATTAATCAATTACCATACATTGAAATTCCCAATTATAATATCAAATTACTAATAGACACTGGTTCTCATGCTTCATTATTAAGACCATCTTTAGCAGAGACTTATTTTCCTGAGTTAATACAACCTTATACGAGCACTTTACAAACTTGTGCAGGTTCTAAAAAAGCTGAGGGTAAAGCAAGCATTCCTTTATTCTTATGCTTTGGTATAACAGACTCAGTTGATTTCATATTGTACCCATTTCATGAATATTTTGACGGTATTTTAGGTATAAAGGATCTTTGTAAATTAAATTTGAATATCGATTTAAAAAATCAATTACTAAGAAATCAATACTTAGAAATTCCTTTTTATTATCGAGAAAACTTTGATCAATACTTAATTGAAATTCCGCCAAAAACAATTCAAAAGTCTACATTTAAGACTAACCTACCCAACAATACGACATGGATAATGCCTTATTTTTGTGACCATGATATCGAAATACAACCAACTATTGTGACAATTGATAATAACACTTACACACTCGATATCTATAATCATACGGATAGGTCAATAGTATTAGAAGGTAGTACGAATGACAATATGCCTTTAGAACCAATCGAACTTAACAATTTTGAAATATTTAATTTCAAAAATATTGAAACATCCATCCATTCCAATTTCGTGAATGAAAATGTAGATTTAAAATCTCTAATTAGACATGAACACTTAAACCAAGAAGAGAGAGAACAACTTTTCAAGCTTCTTAAAAAATTTAATAATATTTTACATAAACCTGGAGACCCTTTGACATTTACAAATCAAGTCAAGCATGTAATCAACACTACTGACGAAATACCCACTCATACGAAAAATTATAGATAAACCATTCGTAGATAAAGATAAACCATTCGTAAATAGAGACAAACCACTCGTAGATAAACCATTAGTGGATAAACCATTGACAAGTAATCAAAAACCATTACCAGTCAAAAAGACACCTCAACCATCAACTAGCAAACAGAAAGCGAAATCAGAAACTGATACTGCTAGCTCAATGGAAGGAAACAAGGATCACGACATCCCTAAGATAGAGGATAACATGAAAGAAAACAACTCAGATACGGACACAATACATACATCAATGGAAGACCCAATTCTTGGTGCCCCATATGTAAATAAGTCGGTAAATACATTTAAGAACCAGGCAATATTCAAATGGACCACAAAAGATACATCTTATGTGACAACAATGAAATTATTTGAAACCAAAAAGAGATTTTTGATTTTCATTAATCAGAATCCTTCAACAGAAGAAGTACAACGACTTCTTAGAGATCATTTACCTCCCGATATGTACTGTTTACATTTCCCAAACAAAGAGTTGGAGCCAATAATAATAAGAATTTTCCAAGAAACATTTAAGCATAATGCTTATAAACTTGTCATTTCAAATTTACTACTTGATGACGTCATAAGTGAAAACGAACAAAAAGAAATTATTGAAAGATATCACCAGACAAAAACATCACATAGAGGAATGACTGAGAATATCAAGAATATTAAACAACGGTATTATTGGCCTAGTTTGGAAAGAGATGTAATAAATTTTGTGAATATCTGTGAAACTTGTCAAAAAACTAAGTATGACAGGCATCCTTTTAAGGTAATTTATAAACCAACGCCCACAGGTTCAAAACCATTAGAACATATTTACATGGATATATATTCCTTATCAGGACAAAAATATCTAACATTAATAGACAACTTTTCTAAGTTTGCAGCTGCCTACCCTATTAATGAAACTTCAATAGAAATTTGTCAAAGCTTAATTAAATACTTCTCACACCACGGTACACCTTGTAAGATAACAACTGATAATGCTCAAACATTTAAAAGCAATTTAATTCAAGATCTTTGCAAGACTTATCAGATCGAATTACATTTTGTTACACCTTACAATCCAAATTCGAACTCACCTATTGAACGATTTCATTCAACATTAAAAGAAAGCATCATTGCAATTAGAAATGATCATAGAACGAAAACAGTTCAAGAATTAGTAGATATAGCTATTTTGAATTATAATAATAGCATTCATTCTTCACATGAGTATACCCCTTTTCAAGTATTAAAAGGTAATATCAATTATCAACTCAACTTTGAGAAAAATCTAAATCAATTACAAACGGATTACGTTTATGAACTTGGTCAAACATTCCAAGAATTAAATGAAAAGATCAATTCAAAATTAAATGCCAAAAAGGCTAATGTTTTAGCAAAACTCAATAAAAATCGTGAAGATGACCCTGAAATACCAGAAATGACAAAACAACTTGTAAATACTCCACGCAAGTTAGGACTAAAAATAAAACAAAAATATAAATTGACTGAATTTAAAAATCAAAGACATCCAAAGGATATTAAACGACATTCCTTATTTTCAGGAAAACAAAAATGAGGACTATCTTCGTTTTACTTCCTTTACTAGTCAACGCTCAGTATAAGATTGAGAAGATAACGAATCCATTACTTCCAGTTTATCAAGGAAAAAGTTATGTAATAACGAATTATCATCATGTTTATTATCATGTCAATTTAACTAACATTAGAAATTGTTTATATTTAACTAAGTCAACACTTTTACAAATCAATAAGACATTGATTAATACAAGAGACATTATTATCTCGCCTTATTCACCTTTACACCAACTTTTAATGACAAGAACTGACAATTTAATAGATATGGCCGAATCAATCGAATTATTTGTCAAACATTATAGCAATCCCCAAAAGAGGATTAAAAGAGGTCTTTTTAACTTTCTCGGAACAGTTCAAAAATATTTGTATGGTACGTTAGACGCAGATGATGGCGAACGCTATGACAATTATATTAAAACTCTTCGAGACAATCAAAAGACAATACATGACGATTTACTTTCAACACAAACAGTCGTCAAGAAATTAGCAAAAGATCTAGATTCTCAGTTAAATTCAATTACTGAAAATCAGCAACATTTAGCAGCGCGTATCAACAATTTAACGCAAATAACACAATCTGCAACAAAAGCCACATATCTTATTTTGTTACTAGATAACCTAGAGAATAACCTTCGTGTGTTGCAGGAAATAAAGAACAATGTGCAAACTGCAATTAACTTCGCAGAAATAAATATTATGCATCACAGCATATTTAAGTATCAAGAACTTAGTAAGATAATTTCTAAACTTGACCCGAACACGCGAATTCCCTTTGATAATATTATCAGGTATTATGAGATTGCTCATGCAGACGTGACAATTAAAAATGACCTAATAATATTTTATATCGCTATTCCTTTAATATCGAATAAGCCATATATATTTTACAGAGTGTATCCAATTCCTGTAAATAATCAAATAACGACAATAAATAACCCTTATCTCATGAGATCAAGTGACGATTATTTCAACGTTAAAGAAAAATGTGTTGAAATAGAAGATATGTTCCTATGTCCTTTAACTTTACTCAATAAAAATGAGCCCTGTGTCCCTCAAATGATTAACCTAACTAATCATTGTTCTATGGTACCTATAAAGTACAAGGAGACATCAATTACTCTATTGGACGATAATTCCATTATAATAATCCCAACTTCCGAAGAAAATATTTATTTTCAATGCCCCAATCAACATAGTCTTGAAACAATAAGTACAGTATCGCTTATTATACCAGCAGAATGTAAAGTTAAAATTCGAAATGAAAACTATGATTCTCAAAAACCAGAAACTGTTAATTTAAGATTAAAACTCCCATCAATAAACATTGACGAAAAGTTAGTTCAGAATATCGAACCCTTAGAATTAAAAGAGGTGAACTTAGAAAATATAAAAGAAGATTTAGAAGATGCTAAAAGATTAACCGTTAGCACTCTAAAAGACTTCGATATTGACAATAATAGTTTATCAATAGCTTTAATAACCATTGTAATCATTATAATAATAATTGTAGTAATTTTGGTTGGTCGCAAATATTATTGTAAAAAACGAAAAGATGTAAAAGTGGACATACAATTAAAGACTCTCGAAAATCCCCCATTTTCTCAAACTTAAAGAAGGGAGGAATTATATGGCCACTTATGGCGACTATGTAGTTTTAGAGGATTAGA